>CBVK0103645926.1:0-12064 GCA_900067695.1 Picea abies | reverse complement strand
GCCAGCCATCAAGAGATCTGTAGCCTCTGCTATAGTGGCTTCTGTAATTTTTAACTTCACCTCCCCAAACTGAAAATTCTCTCCATCATATGTCTGCGTGAAGTTGAGAGAAATTCCCTCATGATGACCCTTAAATTTCTCCAAGAATGGCACCCACCCTTCCTGTTCATATTTTTTCTTGCAAGCCTAATATTCGGTTGTTTCTTTGTATATTTGAAATATTGGCTCATGCTTGTCGACCCCCATGCTATTTTAAGCAATTCTCTTAGGTGGATAAGGCACAGACAGAGGGTTGAGTACCATATGATAGAGTATCGGTTGGGAGGGACCTACGAGGGATACAAAGGCATAGGGTGTCTGTAGATAGTGTGACAACAAGGGTAAATAATGCTCATCTGGATGGCAGAGCCATCTAGAGGAGCATTTATGAATGGAAGTGTAGATTACAATGGTCATGTCGATACTCATGATGATATGGTGAGGTAGGTCGGATCTACTAACAGTTTCCAGATTCGTGGGAAGCTTGGGGGCAGACGATATTCATGAAAGGAGGTGGCCGTTATGGTTGGGATACATGTATATGAAATTGACTAGGATCATTACTTGATATGGTGAGATTTGAGGTTCACATCGTCTCATATGGTATGACAACTAATGAGGGGGTTTATGTATCAGATAGACAGAGGGAGTTTGATCCAATAAAAGACATCGTGATTTTACATTCTTGATGTTTCATAGGACACTTCCTTCTTATGGAGGTGAGGTCTAATATTTCTACAGAGATTCATGAAAAAATGGGGTACGTCATGATCCAAGAGCAACCAAATTTTCTAAACGCATATTTAGTCTAATTCCTTTAAATAATACAAAAAAAGAGAGTGTTGAATATGTATGTCCTTGTGCTAATAATTTGATAGCGACTTGGAGACATGATGAAGAGTTACCTGTCATGTTCTTACTAGTAGTGGATCATCTAAGTACTAGATCACCTATGTGTAGAATTTGTTGTTGATACAGGATCACCTGAGCGTCGGGTCACATGTATGTAGAATTTTCAGTCGGTACAGGATCTCCTGGGTACCGGATTACCTGTGTGTAAAATTTGCAGTTGGTACAGGATCGCCTGCGTACCGGATCACCTATGTATAAAAAATTGTAGTTGGTACAAGATCACCTGAGTACTGGATCACCTGTGTGTAAAATTTGCAGTTGGTACAGGATCACCTGAGTGCCGGATCACCTGTGTGTAAAATTTGTAGTTGGTACCGGAATAGCGTAGGGCCCCTTATTTTATACTAGATAGGATCCGGTACCAGATAGACACAATGAGATGATTTGGTGGCCCTTCATTGATGCGAGATAAGAACCCAAAAATGAACTTTCTTGAGCTTAAAAATCTTGACACTGATTCTGGTGACAGTAATTTATAGAAATAACTGGTGTTCTATGGTCAAAATCTGTCTAAAAAACCATGCAGTCACCAAAGTTTATAGAGGAATAATGCAGGAAAGCTTTGTAACAAGAGGGTACTCTGTAATGATCAGTAACTGAGATGACAAAACTCCTTTTCTTCTGGAACCAAGGTGACCGCACTTTTGTTGGCATTTCCTCTTTTATTAGAACACAATAATAATCCTAACTACTACTTTTCTGTGGATTTTTATTGAGCCCATATTAGTTAATGCACCCTGGTATTTTCAATTTTATAGAGTTTGAAAAACTTAAAGGAAACTCTTTATACTGTCCCATGGATTTTTGTCGAGCCTGGGCCAGTTCCTGCTTGCCGATGTTTTCAATTTTAAAGAGTCTAAAAAACTTAAAGAAGACTCTCTATACTGTCCAGTGGATTTTTGTTGAGCCCGGGCCAGTTCCTGCTTGCCAGTGTTTTCAATTTTAAAGAGTCTAAAAAACTTAAAGAAGACTCTTTTTGGTAGCTGTCCTTCGTATTTGTTTATCTACATGGGAACACCACCAATTTTCTTTTGTCTTTGTTAGTTAAAAATAAAGAAAAACTTCATCTCATGACACACCTATGTGCAGAAAAATAATTTATACAATTTGAAATTACTATGGTAGGTCAGTAGGAGGGAAAACCCTCCCGCTTACCCGTTGCATTTCGGCAGTCTGAAGAACATTTTTGACAAAATCCTCCTTTAACAGAGGTTTGTGATAAACCTTCAGTCGATGTCCATTTACAACAAGGGAAGTCTTCTTTTCATCAATAGTCTTTATCCTTACTGCACCATTGTCATATACTGTATCAACCTCATAGGGCCCCATCCATCTGGTAGATAGTTTGCCTTTGAAATTTTTAAATCTGCTATCATATAGGAGGGCCCAATCACCTGGATGGAAGGACTTCTGTTTAATGTACTTGTTGTGCCATTTGGTCCTTTGTTCTTGTATCAGGGTGGTTCTTGGTAGAGCATCTTGTATTATCTCATCAAGCTCGTTTAATTGTAATAGCCTCTGTTTTTTAGCTTCATCCAGGTCCATTCCTAATTGCATGGTAGTTCTGAAGGTCTTTACCTGAAACTCTATGGGAAGTAGTACCTGCTTCCCATATACCAAATCATACGGTGTATGGCCTGTTGTATTTCTCTAGGCTGTCCTGTAGGCCCATAAGGCCTTATGCAACCTATCAGCCCAGTCTTTGTGATGCAGCTGAACAGTCTTAGTGAGGATGGCCTCTATCACTTTGTTAGTCGATTCTACTTGGCCATTGGATTGGGGGTGATAGGGTGAGGACTTTGTGTGTCTGATCTTGTATTGTTCTATAAGGGACTTAACAAAATTTGAGGTGAATTGTGTTCCTTGATCAATGACTATCTCCTAAGGTACCCCGAAACGAGTGAAAATTTCCTCAAAGAGAAAATCTACAACAGATTATTCATTGGCTGAATACAGGGCCTTGACTTCTACCCATTTTGTTACATAGTCTGTGCAAACTAATATATACTTTTTCTTTCGGGACATGGGATTGATAGGTCCTACAAAGTCAAAGGCCCATTTTTCAAAGGGTTCGATTACTACTTGGGCTTGGAGTGGCATTTCATCGATTGATGTAGGTCTTCCCATTCTTTGGCAATCATCGCAGCTGGCCACGTATTTCTTTGCATCTTTAAAAATGGTCGGCCAATAATAGCCAGATTGTAAGATTTTGTAAGTTGTCCTTTTGTTAGCAAAGTGGCCACCACATGGGCCATCATGGCAGGCTCTGAAGATATCCTGCATTTCATCTTCCTGGACACATCTTCTGATTACCAAATCAGGTCCTGTTCGATATAGGGTATCTTCATGCCACATATAATTAGCACTTAGCTGAATGATTCTTTGTTTTTCTCTAGATGTCATACCTTGAGGCAGCTTACTGGTTACCAAATATTTGGCTACGTCTACATACCAAGGGGTGAAAGTAGAAATGGAAAATAAATTCTCATCCGGAAAATCATCATCTACTGGAGTACTGTCATACTATCACCTGTATGGATAAGCCTAGACAGAAAATCAACAACCAAGTTATCTCTTCCATGCCTATCTATAATAGTGATATTAAATTCTTGTAGTAACAAGAGACATCTAGTTATTCTAGCATTTGTAACAGGTTTATTCATTAGAAATCTGATAGCTGAGTGATCTGTGTGCACAAAAACTTCGTATCTTGTTATATAGTGTCTAAACTTGTTGATGGCATGTACTACTGATAAGAATTCTTTCTCTGTGACAGTATAGTTTTCTTTAGTAGGTGAGAGGTTCTTACTAACAAAGTATATAGCATAAGGAATCTTCCCTTCCCTTTGTCCTAATACATCTCCCAAAGCGGTATCTAAGGCATCTGTACATATATGGAAAGGAAGAGACCAGTTTGGACCTCTCAAAGCAGGAGCACTTGACAGTTTTGTTTTTAAGATTTCAGAAGAGATTTGGCATTGCTCATCCCAATAGAATTCAACATCTTTCGTTAGTAGTTTGAAAAGGGGGGCAGCTAGGTTTGTAAAATTTTGAATAAACCTCCTATAGTAGCCGGCATGCCCTAAGAAACTTCTGATTTCCTTTTGCGAACTAGGGATCTTAATTTGGGAAATAATGTCGATTTTGGCAGGGTCCACTCTTATTCCGGTACGGGAGATGTGTTGACCTAGAACGATTCCTTCAGTAAGCATCATTCTTGATTTTTCATGACTAAGTGAGAGGTTGGTCTCTTTGCATCTAACTAGTACCTTCTTCAAATTATCCAATGCTTGTTGGAAATCATTCCCATATACCGTGAAGTCATCCATGTAGACTTCCACACAATCATTGGTCGGATAGGAAAAAATAGCCAAGACAACCCTCTGAAAGGTAGCAGGGGCATTACATAACCCAAAGGGGCTCCATTTCCCATTTTTCTTGGGTACAATAACTAATGGGGGGACCCATTTGCTATCTGATATAGGGTAAATGAAATTGGCTTGTAGGAGTTTTTGTAGTTCTTCCTTTACTATATATTTCAAGGCTAGGTTCATTCTTCTCTGGGGCTATCGGATAGGTCTGATTTGATCGTTAGTGTAAATATGATGCATACATGTATCTAGGTGGATCCCTTTCATGTCAGAGTAATCCCATGCAAACACATCAGATTGCTCCTGAATCATTTGTACCATATTTTGTTGTTGATCTATTTCTAGGCTGGCATTGATATACAGGAACATCCCAGGACTGATTTCTACAGCTTGGACAGTAGACTCCTTCCCTTCCTCTATTTGCGAAAGAGTGGCTATTGTAGAAGTGGAAGGGTGCCAAATTTCTTGAAATTTAGGGCTAAAGATGTGTGTGTAGTTAGGGAAAGATTGGGGATAGTCAATGCATGCCGAAGTAGCCAAGAATAGACTTAGGATTTGTTCTTCAGAGTGTTCTTGTACTACTTTTACTTGTTCAAGTGTCAACAAGGGCTGGGTACAATCTTCCTCTCCAACCAGAGAGGGACTTCCGTGGCTGGTTGGGAATGGGGAAAAAGGATAAGTTTCTGACTTTGAGTGCCATTGGAAATTGTCATTTCTCTAGATCGACAACTGATGACTGCATCAGTAGTGGCCAACCAAGGTTGGCCTAGTACCACTGGGTGTCCTGGTTTGGGGGATTTGGGATGGATTACCAAGAAATCCATAGGGTATTCCCAAGAGGCCAATGCCACTGTTATATCATCTAAACTTCCTGCTGAGGTGATAACTGATTTATCTGCAAGCTCTAGTAAAGTTTGTGTAGGTCTTAAGTGATCTACTTGTAGTGTTTTCATAGTGTTTACTGACATCACATTTATTGCTGCCCCTAGATCAATCAATGTGTTAGGTAAGGCAACACCATTGATTTCTATGGTTACCAATGGGTTCCTTGGATCACTATACTTGGAAGGAATTTTTGTTATAAACTTGGATAATTGTCCTACCACTCGTACGACAGGAGGCTCTTTCCTCTTTCTCCCTGGATTTTTAATGCAGAGGTCCCTTACAATTTTAACATAGATAGGTATGTCTTTAATGGACTGTAGTAGTGGATATTTACACATATATTCTGGAGTTCAGTTCTAGATTATGTTCTAGAGGTTCCTCGGTTTTTTTTATGAGCAGCCTTTCTGGGTAAGGGGGATTCACTTCATGGGGTGTTTCAGCTGCAAAGGAGTTGGGAGAAGGGATTTCTTGTGGTACTGGAGTGTTTCTTTCTTCATTCATTGCATCAATCATTTGTTCTTCTCTTTGAACCGTTTGGGAACCTATTTGTTCCTCTTGGTTTTGGATGGGTGCAACTTGCATTGGTTGTTGCATATTTGGATTCATGGGTAGTGCAAGTGGTTGTTGTGGTTGTGGAGGTGGAAGAAGAGAAGGGGGGTTAAAACCTGGGAGCAATTGTGAAATATTTGAAGGATATTGTGGATAGGTGGGAAAATTTGTTGGTTGAAAGGGGACATTCCCATATACAGGTCCTCTCCACCCTTGTTTCCAAGGTTGGGTTTGTGTTGACCACTGAGGATAAGACATGGGAGGTACCCATTGCTATTGGGGGTATTTTGTAATTGGGTCGGCAAACATGCTAGGGTTTTGTTGTCTCCATGGTCTCCTAGGGGGGTAAGATGTCTTAGGTTCTCCTCCTCCCTTGAACATGGCCTTGAATTCGGGGAGAGAAGGGAATTCGTTAGTAGGATGGTTCTCTGTGAAAATACCACAGAGTTCAATAACATTGAGGGGGCATTCCTTTTCAGGGTGTTTCCTCCTACACTAATGACAGAAGATTGCTAACGCAACATTTTCTTCCTCTTGTTTTCTTTTAATTTGCATGGTATCTAGTTGGGAGCTGATGGTGTGTAGGATATCTGTTTTAAAGTTTTCCAATAGATTTCCTAGCTCAATCCTTGTGACACCTCCGGAAGTGGGTTTATCAATTCTGTTGGTAGGGTCCCTTATACTTTTCCTTGTTTTAGCTTGACTGCGAGAGTATCTTTTACAGTACTCTGCTATGTCTGCAAATGGTTTTTGGTATATTTCCCCAGAACTCATAAGGTTTAACACTTCAATGCAATCATCCCTCACCCCCTTTAGAAAGACAGTCCTAACTGTAGTTGTATCTAAGGAAAACTGCTTAGTCTTTTGGTAATTGTTTAAGAACATTTCTAAGTAGTCTTCTAAGCTTTCTTCTTCTGATTGCTGCATTTTGAATATATCATTCTTATCATCCCTAGGTCTGCAGTAATCCTGGTATTTCTAGAGGAAGGTCTCCTTCATACCACCCCAAGACAAAATTGTGTGTTCCCCTAAGCTCATGAACCACCGTAGTGCCGAATCTTTTAGTGTGGCTGGGAAAAGTTTTAATTTTTGAGCATTATCTGTGTAGTTATAACTTCTACACAATATGTCAAATTGAAATAAAAATGAGTCAGGGTATTCTATCAACATACCTCTGAAATGAGGAAGTGAACATAATGGAATGTTCTTCATAGCAACGTATTTAGCCATATCCAGTATGGGGAATCCAAATGTCTCTGTTTCATTGGCTGTGTTTCCCTCTTCTTCTGCCATGTTTTTGAGCACTCTGTAGGGAGGTGGTGAATTTTCTCCATTGAGTGATGGTTCCACCACCGGGTTCTCTGGTATCTCTGGATGTTCCAAGGTTTTGTGTGGTCTTCCAAAAACAGATGCAACCTCTTCTATTATCACCTCTGCTTCTTTTCCAGTTTCTCTTCTGGATGGGGTCGCCAGTGCTGCCTCCTTTTATTGTTGCCTTCTGTTTTTAATATGAACAGTGGCTTCAGATCTAGTGCCTTTTTCTATTGTTGCAATGGCTTCCTTTGATCTCTCTCATACGAGAATTTTGCGTGCATGAGTTTTCAATGAATTAGTATAAGGGGGGGGGGTTTCTTTGTTGTTTGTTTTTCTGGTTTTTCTGAGATTTTAGGAGCAATAAATCTGCCTTTATTATCCCTGTACCTACTCATAAATAAATGAAATCAACGAAAACACAAATTCCTAATTAAAGGTAGGAGGACAACCTGACTTTGGAGCAACCCCACCAAAGTGGATGCCCAAGTTCTTACCTTTCGTATTACCATCTTCTCTCCGCCATCAGATTATCCTCAAATCCAATCCAATACTTCATCAAACCAAAAAATATATGCTACATGTTACCGTTTACAACTCCCTGGCAACGACGCCAAAATTTTGGTGTGTAAATATGTTCACTGTATATTTCACACTCATTTAAATGTCAATCCGGGATTCGTAATCGAAAGAGTCGTTACACCATATGTGCCGAGAACAAGTAACCTATCTAAGTTCGTTGCATATAGGAAATAATTAATAACATAAAAATTCCATTTCTAAGATCTCTAAATACTTCAAAATATCCTTTGAACCTAAAAGAGAAAACTGATAATGAAACTTAGACAAACAGTCAATCAAAGAAATGTTGTCTCAGAGAAACAAGTCTATTCATGTTAGGAAGTTGTATTGAAAAGATGAACTTTAAGAAGCTTGTCTCCTGTAGCAATTGAAAGAATCAACTCCAACCATTCTTTAAACAAAAAAACCTACTTCAAATTCATGTAATTCAATCAAACCAGCACAAGGGGAATTCAATATCACTGAAAGACTTCAGTACAACACATGAAGATGAAATATAAAGTCTCATGTTCCCTTGCGATACTACAATCATAAACTTAAAATATTAGTCTCACACTTCAAATTATGAGATAGCTATCTTCAACATCTGAGAATAAAATGTCTATTCGATATAACACTTGTTGTTACACACCAATCCAAAATAATGAACTCGATGCTCAATCCTGAGAATGAATTAAAGATTAATCACACACACACGCTACTGTAAACTATCCACACAAACACACATAACGTATACAATGAGGTTTACCTTAGTTGGGGCGGTGGGCCCTTGCTAAACCAACAAGGAACCTCTTAAGGAGTTAATAGACTAAAGCTTTCACTCACATCCAAGAATTGACATAAAAGATCTTATGTATTAATTCAACTGGTAAATTGGATCAACAGTCTTTTACTTCATACATCACGACGAAAAGTACTGTCTGATTCTTAACGTATATTTCTTACATTCCTCTCTACACAACATCCCTTATATAAGGTAAACCGATACTACCAATCTTTATGGATAAACATTAAACAGTTCGGGAAATTTCAAAATTAAGATTTACATCGAATTTTGAGGAGTTGACTCCATCCTCATGACACAAAGTGCATGAGCGATGGAGTCTCTTGCAACTAGAAAACTGATTCAGTCGCTTCTATACAATTGTCTTCTCGAAATATTCACCATTATCTTGGTCCAACTGACACATTCTGGAAATAGAGGTTTTGGTACCGGATTGCACATAGTTGCGAGTCTATTACCGGAATAGAACAGAGCAAGGAGTACCGGAATAGCGCACGCATTGGTACCAAAATGGAGTTGGTACCGGATCAAAACTGTCTTCGGTACCGGATTACATGGTGTCTGGAAGTGCCGGATAGACTGCTTCATAAATCAAATTATTAGAAGTATACAAAATAAAACACTTTCAATCAAATTAATTAAAGAAAGCTAAACAAACATGCTTTAAATCACCAATTACCTCTTGTAGACATGACATAGCTATTAGACATGTGTTTTAGGAGGAAATAGTCTAGTGAAGGTTTATAACAGAGGCAAAAAGGCTTAGATATAAAGTAAGATAGGGTATTATCTTATGTCAAAATGGAGACTCAACACAGAGCATCTTAGTATTCAACTAGATCCACATCTAATAGCACTTAGCATAAAAGGAACACATTAGATCTAGCAGATTTAGGCACTAAGCATACTCACATAGGTCAGATCTAACATTCATTATCCTTATTAATCACAAAGAAACATCAGTTCTATCTAACATTCATCTATATCATAGAAAGTCACACATAAACACACCAACACATCGCACAAAGCAAAGCAACACAACATATATGTGGTTCACCCCCCCCGTCGGGGCTACGTCCACCAACTCTTCTTCTCTTCTATTATCTTTTGTTAATCAGTTACATGAACAAAGACTCAAAAACCCTACTCCACATAGGATAGGATATCTATGCACTTCACTAGATCTTCCTTCCCTGAGTTAGGTTCAGCACAAAGCCTCCTCTAGATCTCTTATAGTCCCTTGCACTTAGCCTTACCAGTATTACATAGTATGCACAGAGCACTTACAATCCTTCAATCACATAGATCGATCACTACTATTTTCTACATTGCCTAGCTTCTATATATATATTACAAAAGTGGGCCTAGGCATGGGTAAACCCATGGGCTGACCTTCCCATACCCGTTACATGATCCCAAAAACCAAAAAGCCCTAAAAAGGGGCCGAGATCCCGCAATCTTCTCTTCGTCTTTGACATCCTGTCGAAGTCCCAAAAATAGGTCAATCATGACCAAAATAGGTCAATCATGACCAAGTATCCTCAAAACTTGGTCAAGGGCCAACATTCCCCCAACACTCACATGTGACTCATCCTGAGTCACTTTGATCTGGGTAGCTTTGTTTCGAAATATTTGAGCTTGGTTCAAGCTGCTTTGACTTGTTTCTATTCCATGACCTCCTATTCAATGAACTCTTGGATGACTGCCTCGTTCACGGGCCCTTCCAGGCATTGTTCTGCTGCAACAACAACTTGCTCCAGTTTTTCTCCTCGACCTTCGATCTCTGTGAACAGTTGGTAAGCCTAATCCTGTACAGGTTGGAGCCTCTGAGTCACTTCCATGACTTTTCTCTGAACGATGTGAACCTGTTTTTGGACAGTGTGTTTCTCCTGGGATCACTTCATTCTTTCCACAGTCGACGTGGGCTTCAACTGGGCCTGTATTGTTTCTTCTTGCTGCTTCACCTCCTGGAGCTGCGACATTAGTGCCATCAGTTCTACATTCTCGGTGAGTTCCTCATAAGTCTGGGCACTATGATCACTTATTTGCTTTCATTCCATGGCAAGATATTTTATTCTCTCAACTGCACTTGGGGAAGTCGCTTCTCTTTTATCTCTTACATCCCGTGGAGTGTTGGGCACTGTGCGGAGCTCTAAATATGTTATTCTTTGTTGTAGCTGCTAGATGACTTACACGAGATTCTCTACTTGATTATTAACCCAGTCTTCTGCTTATGATTCTAAGCCTGTCACAAAGAGAAGTTCTTTGTTGACTGGTTTTTTTACCTCGAGTTTCCCTAGGAGAAATTGTTCCTTTTCTTGCTACATTTTCACTTTCTCCTTGTCAAAATATGTCTGGAGAGAAATATTCTCCTGCTCTGCAACTCAACATTGTTCTAAAATTACTCCTTATACTTTATTCAAAGCCTGGGTGGCTTGTTCTATTTCCTCTTGTGCTCATCGAAGGCGAGCTTCAGTTGCATATTCTAGTCGGCGGAGTTGGGTTGGCTCATCTCCCAACTCTTGTTCTCCTGATGGCAGGGGCGTAGTGGATACTGCCCGACTAGATTGAAGAGCCTGTTGTACCCCTCGAAGTTTGACCTCAATTATATCATACATTTCCTCTTGCTTAGCTTCTTGTTTCTCCGCAATTTCCAGGGAAGTGTCGTTTAGAGCTGCTATGATGAAGTCAAATTCATTAGAAGTAAGTGTAGTCTACATCTTGTTCACGGTGGCTTTTGATTTCTTATGGGAAGAATGTTTCGGGGGAGAAACCCTCCTCTTCTTCAAGGGGTCAACCTTGTCTCTGGGCGATGTTACTTTGCCTTTATTTTGTTCATCTTCTCTATCCTTCATCTCTTCTACATCGTCATCACCTTCTCACTCAGGTGAGATGGAAGAAGTCTTCCCTGAGGCATTTCTTAAATCTTGGACCTCTTCAGTCTTCTTTCTTCTATTGGTTCCAAGTGTGTCCTGTTCTTTGTGAGTGGTTTCTAGGTTGTCTAGTTCAGGATCAGACATCTCTGCAGGGTTAGCGGGGATAAGGAGGTCTACGGACCAGTCCTTAGTGATCTCCTCCAGGTCCTCTTCTGTAAGTTTATAGTACGACTGGAGTTGTTACTTATTTTCATTGGCTCGCACTGTAATGTAAATGAAATGTCGATCTGTGCTGAACTTCATCAGGGGTCAAAATATCTGTAAGGTGTTCAGAGTCATGCGAGGCTCATCTTCGATGGCTCTCTTTAGCTGAAGGTAATAGGTATGAAAAACAACATTCTACTGCCAATGTTTGTTCATATCACTCGAATACCAAAGTGTGGCGAACTTCGCAGCAAGCGGATCAAATGGATCGATGTCCGGGAAGGTCACACCTTCCTGCATCCCCCAAGCAACAAACACGATGAGGATCAGGAGCTAGCTGAAGTGAAACTCGTAGCGCTGGCCCTGTTCTTTGCAACAGTCTAGTTCAAGCTGATTGACTAGGTACTTCACCCAGTTCATCTGTAAGCCTTCTACACACTTCCCCACGAGGTCGATGACAAAGCCCGTGACTTGTGTGGGTCGGTTATTTCATACTAGATTTCCAACTATTAACTGACATGCTAGGCGCACTGCACTATTTTGGATGGAGG
>CBVK0103645924.1:0-11663 GCA_900067695.1 Picea abies | reverse complement strand
TCATAGTGATAGTGTGATAGTGGTTCCATAATTCTACTTCTACTTCAGGGCGGTTGGACGAGGCAAGGACAGGTGGTTGTAGCCAGAGAAAATAGGGGGTTGTAGACTCCTTCTGGTTGTAGCTAGAGAATATGGATTTGGAGTTTCCTTTAGGTTGTAGCCTGAAAAACAAGGGGGTTAGAGCCTCCTTCCAGTTGCAACTGGAAAACAAAGGAAGTTGGTGTTTCCAATGAATGTAATTCTTCAAGGCATATAAGAAAAAGAATTCTGTGGTTTTCTCCCACTTTGGGTTTCCACATAAAACATTGGTGTACTGTGTATGTGTATGATTTTTTATTTATTCATTTCTTATTTACTTTGCAGTTATTGGATTATAATGCTACATTGATATAAGACTTGGATTATATGGTTAAAAAGGATTAAATTTCTCTATTACCAATTTTCCCCCCCTCTCAGTAATTCAACAAGAGACACCTAAATATAAGGTGTCAAATATTGAAGATTATGCAATCCTAAAATATTTTGAGGATGTGTTTAAGGAAATACTAGGATTACCCCCTAAAAGAGACATTGATTTCTCTATAAATTTGATGCATGCAACAACTCCAGTATCCAAGACTTCCTACAGGATGAGTACACCAGAACTGAAGGAGTTGCAAATGAAACTTGAAGAGCTCTTGAAGAGGAAGTATATATGCCCAACTGTGTCACCTTGGGGTGCCCCAGTTTTAATTGTGAAGAAAAAGGATGGAACATTAAGACTTAGCATTGAATTTAGGTAGTTGAAAAAATGAACTGTGAAGAATAAGTATCCTTTTCCAAGGATCGATGACCTCTTTGATCAGTTGAAAGATGCAAAAAAATTCCCCAAGATTGATCTTAGATCAGGTTATCATCAAGTAAGAATTAAAGAAGAATACATCAGCAAGACTTCTTTTAGAATAATGTATGTTCATTATGAATTCACAGTGGTTCCATTTGGGTTATCAAATGAACCAAATGTCTTCATGTGTTTAATGAATGGTATTTTTAGAGAATACTTAGATAAGTTTGTCAATGTATTTTTAGATGACATTCTTATATATTCTAAGTCAGAGGAAGAGCATGAACAACACTTGAGGATAGTATTACAAGTATTAAGGGAGCATTAGTTGTATGTCAAATTGAGAAAGTGTTCATTTTATTAGAAACAAATTCATTACATAGGGCATATCATTTCACATGAAGGGATAACACTGGATCCTGAGAAAATAGAAGCCATTAGAGGAGGGTCAATGCCAAAGAATGTGATAGAGGTCAGATCATCCACGGGCCTTGTAGGCTACTATAGGAGATTTATTGAAGGATTCTCAAAGATTGCACACCCAATCACTTCCTTGTAAAAGAAGGGTGTGAAATTTCAGTGGACATTGGTTTGTGAAAAGAGTTTCCAACACTTGAAGTAATTATTAACCAGTGCTCCAATTTTAAGGATTGCAGATCCAAATGAAGACTTTTTTGTATGAACAGATGCATGTAAAGAAGGACTTGGTGGAGTCCTAATTCAAAATGAGTTTGTTGTATGTTATGAATCAAGGAAGTTGAAGGAGCATGAAAGACACTATGCCACTCATGATTTGGAGTTGGTAGCCATAGTGCATGCCTTGAGGAAGTGGAGGCACTACCTCATGGGGAAAAGGTTCAAGCTGAGGACATACCATAATAATCTGAAATATTTATTTGATCATCCAACTCTAAATGCTAGGCAAAGAAGGTGGTTAGAATTTCTCAGTGAATATGATTTTGAAATAAAGCATATCAAAGGGAAAGAGAAAAAAGTGGATGATGCATTCAAAAAAAGAGTGCATGAGTTGCATGCTACAACCATTAGCATGTACCAATCATATTTGAAAGACAAAATCTCAGAGGCTGCAAAATCAAATTTGCAATACATGGAAATAATAACAAAATTACAACAAGGTATTTTGTAGCAAAAAATTGAAGACTATAAGCTAGAAAATGATGAAATTATCATGTACAGGGGCATAATTTATGTACTAAATTCCCAGGAATTGAAAAATATGATATTGAGAGAAATGAATAATTTACCTTATGTTGGGCACTTAGGTTATCAGAAAACTATTGCAATTGTAAAAGACAATATTATTGGCCTGGAATGAAGAAAGAATTTGTTGCTTTTATTGCCAAATGTTTGGAGCGTCAAAAGGTAAAGGCTGACAATAGACACCCAACTGGTTTTATACAACCATTACCCATTCCTGAGTGGAAATGGGAAGTTGTAACAATGGATTTAATCACCAAACTACCCAAAACAAACAAGCGACATGATCCTATTATGGTAGTGGTGGATAAGCTTACTAAAGTTGCCCATTTTATTCAAGTAAAGCTCACTCACAAGGAAACCAACACTGTTGATGTTTGTATGAGAGAAATTTATCGATTACATGGTATACCCAAGACATTTGTGTCTGACAGAGATCCAAAATTTACATCAAATTTTTGGAAATTATTATTTAAGGGATTTAGAACAAATTTGAATTTTAGTACAACTTATCATCCAAAATCAGATGGACAAACAAAGAGGGTGAAACAAGTGATTGAGGATATTTTGAGGATGTATGTTATGGATAAACCATCAAAATGGGAAGACTACCTACACTTAGTAGAGTTTTCTTATAACAATGGGTACCAACCATCTCTAAAGATGAGCCCATTTGAGGCACTTTATGGAAGAAGATGAAACACATCGGTAAACTGGGATAACCCAATAGATAGAGGAGTGGTTGGGCCAGAATTACTCAGGGAAATGGAAGAGAAAATGTTGAAAATAAAACAAAATTTAAAGGTTGCCCAAGATAGGCAGAAAATCTATGCTGATAAGGGAAGAACTCACGGGGAATTTAAAGTAGGTAACCATGTATTCTTTAAAGTGAAGGCAAACAAAAGTTCCCTGAAGTTGGGAAATTATTCAAAGTTGGCAGCTCGCTATTGTGGGTCGTTTGAAATCCTAGAGAGGATTGGGCCTATAGCATACATGCGTTCCTTTCTTACATCAATGACCATTCATAATGTATTTCATGTATCATTTCTTAAGAAATATATAATCATGTTATTGATTGGAATGTGATTCAGGTGGAGCAAGAAGACACTTTCCAAGTACATCTGGTACACATTCTGGACCGAAAAATCAAACATATTTGGAATAGAGACATAGAGATTGTAAAGATCCAATGGACATGGTATAGTCCTAAGGATGCAACTTGCAAGCATGAAGATACTATGAGGGCATAACACCCACATCCTTTTGAGGATTTTTAAGATTTTGGTTGTATATGCGTATATATTGCACTGAGGACAGTGCATAAATAAGGGGGATGGGAATGTAATACCCATAGGATGTAACCAAAATGTAAATGTAAATGCAAATTTACTTAAGCTGGTGAGTTTTTTGATATCATTTTGCATGCACCTTCCATGGTATAATGCGCACATGTACTGTGCACTAAAAAGATGAAGTGTGCAGATTCTAGGATACTGCGCGCAACAAACTAGATGTAATATCCCTAGGCCGAACCCCAATTGTAAATGTAAGTGCAAGTGTACTTAATCTGGTGATTTGTTTGATATCATTTTGCATGCACCTTCCATGGTATAGTGTGCACATCTACTGTGCACTAAAATGATGAAGTGTGCAGATTCCAGGATAATTGCGCACAGCAAACTAAGTGTGCCCGATTTTGACGTCAGGAAGCCTTTGTGTATATGTTGTGATTTTTATCCAGGTGGATATCGATGGACACCCACCTTTTCCAGTTGGCTCAAAACAATTTTTTGGCAATTTTGGTAATTTACAATTTTTAGCAGTTTTTTGGGTCCTGAACTTCCAGAATCGTTTTGAGGCCCTAAATGACGTTTTTTGGGAACATAGGGAGAAACATGGAATTTCCTTTGATGTTTCTCACACAAAAATTTTATTCCTCAGATAGATGTTTCTAACAAGGTATCAAGCGCCCCGAACGAAGATTGTATGCAAAAGTTATGCCCCGGGGAAGTTGACGTATCAACTACCTCCATCGGGGCCTGCAAACCTTTTGAATTTTCATCTTCGAGGGTAAGAGTTTTGGATTTTCATTATATTAAAAATTCCCTTAGAGCCTCATTGTAACAATCATCTTCTTGTGAATGCGAGTAGCCATCACATATCTTCTTAGAGATAAGATGTCACCATTATAGCGAGTCTTTCACTCTATATTTTTACAGTCTCTGTACATTTATTTCATTAATATAAATCGTGTATTACTGTATCTCTATGTTTATGGTTGCATCTCTGATAAATTTCTATTATATTATTGGATATATGCAATATTTCTGTGCATTTCTTTATTATATCTCCTGTTGGCCCTTGACCAAGTTTTGAGGATCCTTGGTCATGTTTGACCTATTTTTGGGACTTCGACAGGTCGTCAAAGGCAGAGCACGATACAAAGTGGATATCATGGGATATCAACCTCTTTTTAGGGCCTTTTTGGGTTTTCGGGCTTATGTAATAGGTATGGGGATGTTGGCCCATGGGTTTACCCATGTTTAGGCCCATTTTGTAATGTATAAATATATGTCTAGGCGATGTAAGAAGGGAGGACAAGAAGGGAATCTATGTGATGTTGTGCTAAGTGATAAAGTGTTAAGTGTGAATTGTAAATGATTCGTGCATATTGTGTTCAGACTTGCAGAGCGAGGTGCAAGTCGTCTGTAGTGCTTTGTGCACAGACTATGGAAGGCTTTGTGTTGTAACTCAAGGAAGGAGGATCTAGCGAGGTGTGTAGATCTCCTGTCCTCTGTAGAGTTTATTTGGAAGCTTTGTGCATGTAAGAATATTGAAAGAAGATAATAAATAAGACGAAGAGTTGGTGGACGTAGCCCCGAATTGGGGGTGAACCACGTATATCCTGTGTTGTGAATGCTTTGTGCTTTATGATTGTTCTTTGTTTATGTGATTTAATGCTTAGTACAATGTTAGATGATAGATGAATTTGATATGGTATATTAGTGCTGAATAATGTGAATGAATGCTAGATTTGATCTATGTTAGTATGCTTAGTTCTTGAATCTATTGAATCTATGCGAATACTACGTCTATATGTTATTAGGGTTTAGCTACGCTGTAAACTAAGACTGAATATTGACGAATCATAATTGCTAAGTTCTCTGTTAAAATATTACAATCACAGATCTGTGTCCCAGATAAGGTTGTAGACACTGGAGTCCTGCAACCACCCCTGCCTCTACCTTGGGTGAGACTTCATCTAAGTCCTGCAACCACCCCTGCCTCTACCTTGGGTGAGACTTCATCTACTTCACAGGTGTTGCTAAAAGGGTTGGTAGTTAGGGTTTTCTTGGTGCACTGTTATAGCATTGAACCCTGGGTCTACCCTTGTGCCAACAAATGGTTTTGTTTCCGGGACCTGAAACTGTGATTGTTGGGAACTGAGAAAGAAGAAACTCTGTGCAAACATCTGACATGAAACTATGATTGCTGGGAACTGATAAAGAAGAAATTTTGTGCGAAGATCTTACCTGAAACTGTGGAAGCTCTGTGTGTAGATCTATCTCCCTAGTGTGCAATATTCTACTTAATCTGTAAAGCTCTGTGCTAAGAAGAGACATATGATTTGAAGAAAATAGGTAATATATTGAAGCTTTCTTCTCTGAGAAAGGTAAGAATAGTGAAAAGTTTTATATCTGGAAACTTTGTTCTCTGCTGAAAGTAAGATTAGTGGAATTTTTTTTTTCAAGAGTATGGATCTAGGTATGTTTGATAAATTTTGTCCTAGCCTAAAAACTAGGGCACAACTAGAAGAGAAGAGGTTTGATATGAGTAGATCTAATAGAAATAATGAAACATATGTTATTCCTATGCATAAAAAGAATGTTTGGCCTAACAAATGGATGGAGGATCCTAGAAAGATTTTTTTGCAGGATAACTACTATGATCCTAGTGCACAGTACAGAAAAGGTTGGGGATCATTTAAAAGAAAATGAGGATTAACCCTTTGTTACAGTTTCAGAAGACTGGGATATCTGGCTAAGAAATTCCCTGGTAGAAGACCTAGTTGTCTTTGTTGTAAAACTATGGACCATGAAGTTTTAGATATCCCTAGAATGATTGCTAAGCTTGAAGGAATGAATATGAGACAAGAAGACCATGAGAAAGGAAAAGACATTAAGTCCATGGTAGAACCCCAAAAAGAATTAGAGATTATATTGTTGCAAATAAAAGAAACCTTGAAGAACCACCAAAATATGAACTTATCAGAGATCTTCAAAGAAAAAGAATGTATATAAGCAAGAATAGGAGACTTTGACATAGATTGTGTTCTGGATGGAGAAACATAGGTGAATATCATGACAGAAAGAACTTGGGAAACTTTAGGAAAGCCTGCTATGATTCCTTCATTGAGAAAAATAGGATTATTTAGAGAAAAATTGATAACCCTGTGTGGAAGGATCACCCAAGTATCTATGATTTCTCATGGAACTTCGATACAGGAAGAGTTTGAGGTTGTTAAATTTATTGAGAACAACGCCCCATTTGCTATATTACTAGGAAAACCTTGGATTGAAAGGGATTGAGCCAGAAGGAAAGAAGAAGAATTCTTAGAGAAGAAGAAACAAGAGTTAAAAGATTTCATGACTAGGGGGATTGCACACTTGATTGAAGAACATGAGAGCATATCGAAGCTATTTAGAACTAGGAACTTGGATGTCAAAGTTAGAAGTACACAAGAAGACTTACATAAGACTGAAGAACCTACCCCAGATAGATAAGAAGTATTGTCCCTGAATCCTAGGAAAGAATCTCAACAATGCGAAGTTACTATGCCAAGAGGATATAAGAATCAGAATGGAAAGAGGAATACCGAAATGAAGCTCACTAGAAAGAAGGATAGAAAACTCAGTAAGAAGAAAGAAAAGATCTAAAAGTTACAAAAGGTTCCAGAGGAAACTTTGCAGAAGAAAAATTTGCAAAACTGGGACTTTGCCGGGATATCAGAACAATGCCACATGGCACTTTGCCATGGCAAACCAATATAGCCGTTGGAAACATTATAATTATTAGACTGATGCCCCGAATGGGAAGAACGTCATTCATGGTCAGAAAGCTCGCCATCAGACTGTTGGGACTGCGTCGTAATGGACAGAACTGAATTAATGAAGGCTTCTTGCTCGTTGGAGAGATTCGTTTCCTAGTTATCTACTTATTCCGTTGAGCCTTGCACCGATAAAACTTTTTCCAACCATGATTATCTGAGACCACAGATTAGTTGATTTCTCACAGTGATCATCGAGTTATCACCATCCATCCCATTACATTAATTAGTTACTTTTCAAACCTGAGATATTCAACCACGAGCGTGTATGTCTGAAGAACTTAGTGCAGTCGAAGAGTCTGTGAAGGAGGTACTCATCGAACTTATGAAAGAATGAGTAATGTTTGAAATGGTAATGTTTGTGGGTGTACAAGAGTCATCGACAAGAAGAGTGCAAGCCTCTCCGTGGACTGCTCGTGGATCCGGGCCATCCCAAGTTGTCATAGAAAAGAGAACTAAGCACAGAGATGACCTAGCAAATGAAAATATAATCCCAACCATCTTACCCAACTACATCCCACCTCTGGCCGACGTGATGAGTCATGATAGTGTGACGATAGATTTAGATTACACCATGGTTACTGCACCTCCCGAAGGGGATACGTGCAGTTAGAGTGCAGCAGAAAAATATCACAACGTTGAAATTCATCGACTTCAACCTAGGAGACCGCAAGAACCATAGTATTGTCACCCAACATAAATACTTGACCAGGACGAAGGGGAAGAACTTGAAAATAATCCCCTAGCCATGGATGATGAAACTCACACAGTCCACCCTTTTAAATGTAATGAAGATCCCACATTTCGGACGACACCAAGAGGTTAACGCCTATGTTAAGCCCCTGCTCTCATGCTACCATGGTGGCTACTTATGGCTATACCAACGTATCACAGTCGATCTGACGCTGATCCATGGGATCACCAGATTGAGCATGCAAGGACCTGACCCGCATAACTTCTACCCAGGAAAAGATACAGATTGCACCTTAGCACAGAAGATCAAGGATACCTACAACAATGTTGAGAAGGGGACATGAGGCTACAAGGTAGATTCCATCCAGAATGACACAGTGCACTTAGCATGCCAATTAATTGCAAGAAATCTTGTGGGAAAGAATAGACCCACGCAGGTCATAGGGTTTGTTGTTGACCTCGCTAGGAAATGTGTGGAAGGCCTATAGATGAATTGGGAAAAGTACCTAGTTAACCAGCTGGAATTAGACTACCGCGAAGCACATGATCAAGGCTACGAGTTCCACTTTAGCTGGCTCCTAATCCTCATCATGTTTATTACTTGGGAAATGCCAGAAGGTATGACCTTCCTGGACATTTTGCTTCTCGAACCACTTGCTGCGAAGTTCACCACGCTATGGTACTTGAGTGATATGGGAAAACAATGACAGTCAAACGAAGTCTTTCACACATATTATCTCCAACTGAAAATGGATATCGAAGCTGAACCTCGCATGATTCCAAACACCCTACAGTGGTTCCGACCCCTCATGAAGTTCCACGCATATCGACACTTCATCTATATCACTACGCGAGAAAACGAGCATAAGGAAGAGCTTCAGTCATACTACAAGCTCATAGAAGAGGACCTTGAGGAGATAACTGAGGAATTTTCAGCAGACCTCCTTATCCCTGCTAATCCTGCAGAGATGTCTAACCCTAAACTTGACAGCTTGGAGGCCGCTCCCAAAGAACATGACACACCCAGAACTAGCAGAAGGAATAAGACCAAAGAAGTCCAAGACTTAAGAAGTGCATCAGAAAAGACTGCTTCAATATCACCTGGCCAAGGGGGTGATGACAAAGTAGAAGAAATAAATGACAAAGAAGATGAGAAGAAGTAAGGCGAGGTAACACCACCTATAGATGAGGCTGATCCCTTGAAGAAGAGGAAGGTTTCTCCCCCGAAACCCTCTTCCCGAAAGAAATCTAGAGCTACTTTGACTAAGATGTAGACTGTGCTCATTGTCAATGACTTTGACTTCATCATCGTAGCTGTAAATGATGCATCGCAGGAAATCTTATAGAAACAAGAAGCCAAGTAGGAGGAGATGTATGAAAAAATCAAGGTTGAACTCTGAGGGATATTAGGCCCTTCAGTCCAGTCGGTCAGTGTCTACTGCGCCCCTGCTGTCGGAAGAACCAGAGTTGGGAGATGAGCCATCCCAACTCCACAAAATAGATGATGCGACCGAAGATTGCCTTCGTCATGCAGAGGAAGAAACCGAACAAGCCACCTAGGCCTTGAAGAAAGTGCAAGAAGTAGTCATAGAACAATGCTGAGTTGCGGAGCAGGAGAAGGTTTCTCTCCAGATAAAGTTTGAAGAGGAGAAAGCATAGATTCAACAAGAAAAAGAACAGTTTCTCACAGAGCAACTCGAAGTGAAAGAAGTAGTCAACAGAGCACTTCGCTTTGTGACAGGCTTAGAGCCAAATTCAGAAGACTGAGTCAAGAATCAAGTAGAGCAGCTCGCAGAAGCTATCCAACAGCTACAACAAATAATAGCAGACTTAGAGCTACAAACAATGCCCGACACTCCGCATGATGTGATGGATCAAAGAGAAGCAACTACTCGAAGCGCAGTTGAGACAATAAAGGCCCACCATGGAATGTAAACAACTAAGTGATCGCAGTGCCTAGAATTATGAGAAACTCACTGAGAATCCAGAACTGAAGGCATTAGAGTCACAGCTCTGGGAGGTGAAGAAGCAAGTAGAAACAATATAGGCACAATTGAAGCCCCTGTCAGATGTTGAAAAGATGAAGCGATCCCAAGAAAAGTGTAGTTCTCAACAACAGGTCCACACCATTCAGAGAAGATTCATGGAAGTGACTCAGAGACTTCAACCAATACAGGACGAGGCTTGCCAACTATTCACAGAGATTGAAGGTCGAGGAGCAGAACTGGAGCAAGTCGTCACTACAGCTGAACAATGCTTAGAGGGACCTATCAACGAAGAAGTAATCTAAGAGTTCGCTAAGCAGGAGGCCATGGCACAACAACATGTTGAATAAGATCGAGCCAAGCTTGAGGCTTTTGAGGCAGAATTATCCAGAGAAGAGTGACTTGGGATGAGTCACAAGTGAGTGTTGGGGGCCTGTTGGCCTTTGACAAAGTTTTGAGGATCCTTGGTCATGTTTGACCTATGTTTGGGACTTCGACAGACTGTTGAAGGAAAAGCGCAAGACGAAGTGGATATTGCGGGATCTCGACCTCTTTTTAGGGCCTTTTTGGGTTTTCAGCTTATGTAATGGGTATGGGGATGTTGTCCCATGGGTTTACCCATGTTTAGGCCCATTTTGTAATGTATAAATATATGTCTAGGCGATGTAAGAAGGGAGGACAAGAAGGTCATCTATGTGAGGTTTTGCTAAGTGATAAAGTGCTAAGTGTGAATTGTAAATGCTTCGTGCATACTATGTTCGGACTTGCAGATTGAGGTGCAAGTCATTTGTAGTGCTTTGTGCATAGACCATGGAAGGCTTTGTGTTGTAACTCAAGGAAGGAGGATCTAGTGAGGTGCACAGATCTCCTATCCTCTGCAAAGTTGATTTGGAGGCTTTGTGTATGTAACAAGATTGAAAGAAGATAATAAAGAAGATGAAGAGTTGGTGGACGTTGCCCCAGGGTGGGGGTGAACCATGTATATCCCGTGTTGTGAATAATTTGTGCTTTATGATTGTTCTTTGTTTATGTGATTCAATTCTTAGTGTGATGTTACATGATAGATGAATCTGATATGGTAGCTTAGTGATGAATAATATGAATGAATGCTAGATCTGATCTATGTTAGAATGCCTATTGCTTGAATCTATTGAATCTATGTGAATAATGTGTCGATCTGTTATTAGGGTTTAGCTGTGTTGTAAACTAAGACATAATATTGACGAATCATAATTGATAAGTGCTCTGTTAAGGTATTACAATCATAGATCTGTGTCCCAGCTAAGGTTGTAGACATTGGAGTCTTGCAACCACCCTTGCCTCTACCTTGGGTGAGACTTCATCTGCTTCGTAGGTCTTGCCGAAAGGACCGGTAGTTAGGGTTTTGTTGGTGCATTATTGTAGCATTGAACCCCGGGTATGTACATGTGCCAACAAATGGTTCCATTGCTGAGACTTGAAACTGTGATTGCTAGGAACTGAGAAAGAAGAAGCTCTGTGTGAAGATTTGACCTGAAAATTTGATTGCTGGGAACTGAGAAAGAAGAAGTTATGTGTGAATATATGACCTAAAACTGTGGAAGCTTCGTGCATAGATCTTTCTGAAAATACTGGTAAAAGTCAGATCATAAACACAGACCCCACTGCTATTGTCGCGACCGCAACAATTCAACCATAACAGATCCTGAAGAGGGGGAGCACCTCTTTCATCCATAGATGTGGGTGAAGGGGATCCTGCTGCATTTTATTGTTGACAAAGGGAGCCAGAAGAACCCCATATCAGTAGAGGTCGTCAAACAGTTGGGATTGTCGACAACACCACACCCGCAACCATACA
>CBVK0103645907.1:0-15133 GCA_900067695.1 Picea abies | reverse complement strand
ATTGATGAGTCATAGTTTATTAGTAGTCGACACATGATTGGTACATACTTGGTACATGGTTGGATGCACTTGTTTATGGTACAGGTTGATTACAGGTTGTTTGGTACAGGTAGGTACATGGTTGATGCACTTGTTTATGGTACAGGTTGATTACAGGTCGATGCATGGTTGATGCATGGTTCAGATTTCTTGTTACAGGTTTATAGCGGTATATCTCACAGTGATAGTGTGACACTGGTTCCATCATTCTACTTCTACTTCAGGGTGGCAGGACGGGGAAAGGACAAGTGGTTGTAGCCACCTTCCAGTTGTAGCCGGAGAACATAGGGGGTTATAGCCTCCTTCTGGTTGTAGCCAGATAATTGGGGAGTTGGAGCTTCTTTTAGGTTGTAGCCTGAGAAACTAGGGGGTTGGAGCCTCCTTCCAAGTTGTAGATGGAAAACAAAGGAAGTTGGTACTTCCAATGAATGTAATTCTTCAAGACATAAAATAAAAAGCATTATGTGGTTTTCTCCTGATTTGGATTTCCATGTAAAACATTGTTGTACTATGTATGTGTATGATTGTTCATTTGCTCATTTCTTATTTACTCTGTAGTTATTAGATTATAATGCTTCATTGATATAACACTTGGATTATATGGTTAAAAAGGATTAAATTTCTCTATTACTGATTCACCCCCCCTCTCAGTAATCCAACAGTAGTGACAGTTGGTATACACTTATATTTTAGGGTGGCAAGACGGGGTAAGGAAAGGGGGTTGTATCCTCCTTCCGGTTGGAGATGGAGAATCAGGGAGTTGGAGCTTCCTTCGAGTTGGAGCCTGAGAACTAGGTGGTTGTAGCCACCTTCCAGTTGGAGTCGGAGAACCCAAGGGGTTGTAGCCTCCTTCTGGTTGAAGCCAGAGAATTCAAGGAGTTATAGCTTCCTTCAGGTTGGAGCTTGTAAATAGGGGTTTGTAACCTCCTTCTGGTTCTAGCTAGAGAATTGGGAAGTTGGTTCTTTCTATGAATTAATTCTTGACATATAAGAAAACATTATGTGGTTTTCTCCCATTTGGGTTTCCACATAAATACTAGCGTATTGTGTTCTTGATGTGATGTTGATGTGATGCTTATGATTACAGGCTTATGATATATATATTGAATGCAATCATAGATGATACATTGATGATAAACTATTGAACATCGTTGATAAAGTGATAGAATATATATATTGTGGTTAAAAGTGGTATAAAGTGCTCGTATTGATTCCCCCCTCTCCTCTCTCAGTATTCCAACACTCTGCATGCAAATTCCTAGTTTGTGGTTTAAAAGAACAATTTCCTTTTATTTTTGGTTTAGCTACAAATGAAGGTTTTTTTTAATTTCTACCCACAATCCCAACAACAACTTGGATCAAGATCCATTCCAATGTACCTTTTTTAAAATGTTTTCCAAAATATGTCGAAGGAGTCACATACTCTACATTTAGAAATGCCAACATATGTTGACACACTGAAATATGAAGGTGCAAAAGAACAGTTGCAATCACTCGCACGCTCTAGTATCCAAG
Source organism: Picea abies (assembly GCA_900067695.1). NCBI lineage: Eukaryota > Viridiplantae > Streptophyta > Pinopsida > Pinales > Pinaceae > Picea > Picea abies. The sequence continues at coordinate 13,579 of CBVK0103645907.1, read as the reverse complement.
CATGTACCTACACCCTATACTCATCTACCAAAATATTACTTATTTACCATTTTTTGTTTCTATTATATATTTTTTATTTTTGAAACCAAAATTTCTCCTCCTTCCTCCCTTTGAAAAAACAAAAAACATAAGATATTTTTTTTTATTGGCATGGCATAGGTTGAAGGCGTTCTACACACAAAAAGTGTTTACACACCCCTATTTGTGCCCTTCTGCAACAAATGTCACCAATTGATTTTAGTAGCTTCCCTTCTATTGAATAGTTCATAGTATTGCACAAAATGCCAACAATATGTAATGTTCTATTATGATCATACCCTGCAATGTACACTACAAAAAATAAGATATGGATATCCATTTCACCTTGTGAAAACCATTGTTTTAGAAAACATTCACCAAGTTCACTAAAATTTCCTATGAACAATACAAGAAGCATATTCCCGCGACTTTTCGATTTTTGTGAATGTTTCAAAGAAAGAGATCATTCACAATGATAATGGACAATGTTATCATGGATATTTAGTTACAAAAATGATGTGTAGATTATGTTGAAGTATGCATAAGCAAGTGCCTGCAGATCTCGCCAAAATTTGCCTCTAACTATTGTTAATATATCCACAGGTAAATCTTCATATTATGTTGAATATTTTGAACCTTAGGTTTCTTTTTGGGTGCCTCGGACAATGAATCATATTAAAAACTTTGCAATTATGCTTAATAATATTTTGTTCAGTATTTATCACTAGTCTATGCTTTTTGTCCCTATAAATATTAATGCCTAATTGTATTGCACGCGTTTGACACACATTTGTAGGAGGCATATCTAGATGAATACAATCTTTGCTATAATTTTAGATTTGTATTTGATGCATATCTCTGTCAACATGAAAAAGAAAATATTTCATGGACCACCATGGTTTTTTCCTCCCACTCGCTTTGATAATCCCTACATGGTCAATTTATAAATTTATGTAGCAATGAGGAGGGGAAGTGAAAATCAAGTTTCACTGACACATCTTGTAGATTTCCATTAAAATTTAAATGCATGCTCAAGCATTTTTTTTATTTCAATACCAAGTCAGGACTAATCATATGACTATTAACTTAGACATGGATGTGAATTTAAAGTGTTATAATATGTAGAATGAATGTACGGTCTTACCACATAGTCTTTTGAAAGCTTTTCTTCCCTTCTTTTTAATGATAATTGTTTTTCTTATGAAATCAATGGCATGATGGATGAGGAATCCTCAATATCTTCTTTTGAACTAGATGATCAATACATTTTGCAAGGTTTCCCATGGCTATTAGGGAATTGGGTATGGCCTCTCTCTAAAGAATATAAGGTATTTCACAATGAAACTCTCCATGAGATAATACATATATTAAATGTGTGTTATCCCAAAAATTGACTTAAACTGAATGATATATAATTATCTTTTTTTTAAATGGTTTTTCAATTTTTCGAAGAAAACTACATACCCCTAGACCACATACAATTATAGCATTATTATGTAAAACTATTTATCTTAATGCTTAAAATCTATGTATATAAGCTTTGACGATATTGTTTTTTGAATAGATAATTTGTTATGTGTAAATATTTTAACAACAAATGATTTATAGTTGCAAATTACCTAGCAATATTTGTAGGTGGGGGTGCACTATGGAGAAAAAAATAGCATATTCCTCTATTGTATCAAGATTTATTCAACCTTTTTTTGGGAGATACATAATGAAAACTTAGCAATCTTGAAGGAATTGATGCAATCTTTGTTTTCTTTTCATAGAAAGCAGGAAATATGATATTTTCTTTTGAATTGTGGGTGTTCAATGTGTGTCTCAACTCCAATAGATTTATCTGAGCCTACAAGTGTATTCTACAAGAGTAATTTGGGGTTTAGTTGCTAGTTTACTACTGATAAATTTCCTTTACACATGTTAAGACTAGGTTGGAGTCACTATCCATTTTCAACTAATTTAAACCATTTTAAAAGCAAATATAATGTCTTGCCAAAAGTGTTTGGGAATACATTTTCCCTGCTCCCAATACATAAATCAAAATGATTTCACCATTTATATTCTATATATTTTTCCATCTCTTGCTTTTACAACATTGTTCTTTGTTGTTCCATGAAAATTCAAGTTGTAGTGTCCTATATGTGTCTATGACGCAGTCTTGGTCACAAAAGTCAATTTATATATCTTTGATATGTAGTAAATGAGTCGGTATCAATGCACCTACACTTACCAACAATATGCAATAGGTTACCGATAATAGGCCTCCTTTGTTAAATTCATCCTCCCTGCCTTTGTCAAATTGGAGATCATATAACCCACAAAGTGTATTGCATGTTTGTTTTTGCTCCTACTAAGTTTGCATTAAAGACATTTTCCCTTTAGCCTATTTTTAGAATTTAATTGTGGATTGTGCTATGTATTATGTCTTGTATTTTATAGTCACTTTTCTTTGTTTGTAAAATAAAAATTAGTTCCACTTTAGATTTTGAGAGTTATCATATTTATTATCTCATCGATCTCATTTACAAGTGCAATGAAGTTTATTTTGATGATAATATATTATGGTTGAAATATGTTAATCAAATGGGTATTAAAATCCATTCTTTGGAAAAATTAAGGCAGCTTTAAACATTGGTGCCAATAACATAATGCTTTGAATCAACCTTCCTTTGATCCCAAAAGGAGGGTTGTTTCATCTTATTCAAGAGAACCACTCTACTTATTTAAAACTGTCTTGTTCTTACACAACATGTTGATATCTACGGAGATGTCTTTTGAAATTGAAATTGAAAGTCCTACCAAACATATGCTATGTTTTTACTTTCAATTTTGAGCAGGAAAAGTTGCACAAGCCCATCCTATTCTTATTAGCAACCAAAATTATATGACTTTCTAAATGTTAACATGTATACCTTGTTTTACTGAGTATTTTTGTGTGATTCTTCTTTGTAGTGGAAACTACCACAACCATTTTGGAAAGACAAATATTTAACATGGTGTTGTGTAAAATGCACAACACATGTGCATTGATTCTTTTTTGCCTCTTGCTTTAGATTTTTGACTTGTAATGAAACTTCTTAAGAAGATTTACAAGATTCATTAACATTGAGAGAATTTCTAAAGTGAAGAGAAAGAACCTTGGCAAGATGATCAAAATGCAAAGTGTTTTTTGTTGGGTAAGTTTTAATTCATTGTTGCATCTTTGAGATGAAATTTATCACCATACTTCACAATAGTAACTTTGTGCTTTTGATAAAAAAATGAGAAAAATCATAGTCCATAAGGGTCATCATGAGGACCATGGTCCTATTTTAAAATATAGAAGTGTGATGCTCTAATAAGAAGTTAGGGAGTATGTATTGTCCAGTGACATACTTGTTGTAAACATTTATTCTATATTCCAAGTTACTGGGTTGTTCATTATTCTTCTAAAGAAAGTGAAATAAAAGTTGAACAAAGATTTTAAGGAATGAATTAGTGATGTCGATTATCAACTTCGTTAGTTGCTAATATTTTTTTACAAACAATGACTACTGAACTATGGTCACTTTTAAATGGATTTCCTCTTGATACATGGTCTAATATGTACAACTTTCTCTTCAATGGATTTTTCTAACAAGTTATACTTAAAGGTAAATAGATTGGTCAATTAAGGCTTTCATTTCAACCATTGAATTTAAAATGTTACTTAGTAACCTAGTGCTCACACTGTAAATAGTTGGAGATAGTCAATACATGTTAGAATATGAAATGAAGGATATGAAGAGTGACGACCACTCAATGGCCAAAGGCCAAAAAATATGTATTCAGTAAGCAACAGATGCATGTGGATTATGTGGATGAGTATCTCATTTTCAAATAAAAATTCCATTATTGTTCTTTTGCCATTATTTTTGTCTTATTTGTCTCCTAGTATGAATTGTGGTCTCTTTACTATAATAATTTATAACACATCATGCTTGAAATCATTCTTATGGATGAATGATTTCATTTTTTTCTTATTCCAGTGTCATAAGCATTGTAAGAGATCCTATCGATACAACTTGTAGAGGGTATATTATGAAATATTAAAAAGTGAGCATACATGTGCCTATTCATGATATTTTAAGTTTCTATTTTGGAAATCAGTTATATCATGTCCCTAATTCGGGGCTTTACATAGAATATAATATAATATATTAAATTTGGAACTAAGGTTTTGTCTTTTAAATAAGGTTTTGTCACTTAATTAATAGAGGTCTCTCATTGTGTATAGAGATATCATGTTCTTGAGTCTTTTATTTCATGGTGTGATCCCAATCATCATCTTATGGTAACTTTTACTATTGGGCCAATCCCCATTACATGGAAACATCTCTATATATAGACCACCATTGAGAAATTGAATTTTTTACTTGAGATACTCATGTAATGGCAGAGGGATTTAATTATCCATGCACTCTCTATCTAACACATGTGAATGTAAATAATGATATATATAGATGTTGATCAATTTTTGATGATCAATGGTTAATTCTTTTAGTCATTTTTCTCTTCTTGTATATCCTACACTTGACCATTTTTCACTTTTGCAGGTTGTGGGAAATCTACCCATAATCATCATAAACCCGTAATCTCGCAACCCTCAAGTCTCTAACATCAACACTTAGCCGTTTTTCTACTTTTATCTATCCATACTTAGCCATTTTTATGTTTGTGGGAGTCTCATTATGGGGGGGTGTAAACGATGTTTCAAAATACTTGAACCCCACAAACACGCATCTCGCATTTCCACTTACTCCAAAATGACCCACATTCTTCTGCAACATACAAAATGGATCGTTCTTATACTTAGTGTTTCTTTTTTTATTGTGAATGCAAAATTCTTCTTATGTCCCCCCTTTCATATCCTACAAACCCACAATCCCACAATCATCATTTTTCACTCCCCGTCACTCATTTTACGCCTCCACAGTTAAGCATTTTGCATACATCTCGGTACATAATCTCATTCCCTGAAAACATTTATGATCATACTACTAGATCAGTCGACACATGAGGTAAATTAAAACCATTATTAAAGACAAATCTAATCATGTGATATTAAGTAAGTACGTGGAGAATTTAGTAAGGAGTTAGATCCTTGTTGTAAACTCATACTATGATAGAACCGACACATTTTCATTCCAATCATCCTTTGCCAAATATGCCCAATAAGAAAAGGGAGCTTTACTATGGTGACACTGTAAATACACTAGGACGCGAGGACCATACATTTCAATGGTATAAGGCATTTAAATGGTACATGGAACTCCCTTTTGAATAAAAGAGCTCAAATAAAGTTTGGACTTTTGGAATAATAGTGGCAGGTTGTATGTTAGAGGTAGCATATTTTAAGGAGTTGATTCTTTGGTGTGTTGACAATTTCAACGACAAAAAGAGGATTATTTAGTTGCAGGAGAAGACTCCCATTTCCTTGGCACCCAAAGTATTCAGAAGGATTTTTATGGAATGTTCCTCCTAGGAACAGATGAAACCTCCCTTAGATTTCTAGACCCCTATACCAAGACATAAACAGTACAAGTGGACACTAACATCCCTTTAAAATTATCTTCACCAATCAAAATGAGAAGGAGAGAAAGGATATGATGAACCTTTTTTGACATTTGTCCTTGCTATTTCCAATCCCTGGGATTTATCTCCAAGCTCCCTAGTGCAAATTGAGATCCGCAATGGACATCAGAGGAAAACAATTATCTCCTACTCTACAATATTATATAATACAAGTCTATCTACGAAGATTAGAACAACAATAGACAAGCAAATGTAACAAGCCATCAACTTGAAGGAAATAGGCCAAGTATATATTAATTGGAAAGCCAAAAATATATACTTACAAAGAATGTATGATGATGCAACACTTCTCCAAGATATCCTCATCCAACCCTTGCATTTTGACATAAAAATGCAGATGCTTCCTCCAAAATCAAATGTTTGATACCTCAATTGTTCCCCTCATTCACCTTGGAAATACCTTCAATATATAGGATTGAGAGGCACAACGACTATGATAAAATGAAGGATACGGTTGAGGATATGCATCCTTAAGGTTTGTATCAAATCCTAAGTCTAAGCCATAGCATAGGGGTCAAACATAACCAACCTCATCCCAAGAGAGTTGGCCCATAGAATAAGGTGGAGGATCTCCCTTTTCCCTCTAACAAGACTGGTGCTCCCCCAGAGTGAGAGACAGGGAACCATCCTATACAATGGTGCTCCCATAACATGGAAAGGGGGGTGTCATTCCATGAAGTTTCTCTCCCCCAACATGGCCAAGGGGAGCCATCCTTCATAAATTCCCAAAAAATGGTCGATTTTTTCAAGAAAAACGTGTGTTTTGACCTTCATATGATATATTTCTCCACCACATTGACTAGGGATTGTGAAAAATGTTCTTTCATGGTTTCAAGGTGTTGGGACACTCTAAAAAGTGAATGCAACGCTAGGTAAAGTGTATACGACACTTGTGACAGTGCATGTGACACTTAACAAGGTGCATATGTCACTTTGCGACACTTGTGACACTTAGGGTGCGAAACTCAAGTGTAATGTTTTGGTGTGTAACAGATTCCCCCTAAAGTGTAAGGTCATAAAAGAAATTGATGGCCGAAACACTTTACAAATTCTTCAATGCATGTGTGTTGGAGTGGGAGAACCTAGCAGAATATGCAAACAATCATCGATCAATATACAAATACGCTCTATTTCTGAGCCAGGCATACCTATGCTTGGAATATGAGATGACTCAAAGCATGGTCATCAACAATACTCTACGGATCCATGGGAAGACTAACTAAGAATATGGCCACCAGAGATACTGTGTGGATCCATACCTCCATGATATGAACTGATCGCAGCCATGAAAAATACACAGTGGAGCTACAATATGACAAAACATAGCCAGAGATCAATACAATGTGGATATATGTGACAGTATATATATCTATAATATTTCTAGCATGGTGATCATACTGAAATATTTTTCATGCTCAAATTATCTCCATCGCATCCTACCCAAATCACATAATAGAGTGAGCTCCCAACCCAGGGTCTTTGTCTCGATCCTGATGCGGTACAAATATAGCAATGTGAATAGATGATTTGATGTCAAACATGGTAGAAACCACTTGATTACCGATCATTGAGGTATACTGTTAACAAGTGCAAGGGAAATCACCAATGATGAAAATGAATCCCAAGGTACCGTAGTACATTCTAGCGAATGTGAATAAACAGGTTGAGTTTGAACATCTGTGGAATCATCCAATCAGAGTTCAATGATTTAAACCTACTGTCGGAAGTGAGGAGGATTTCCATTGAGGCATATAGGTCCCAAGGTACTAATTGGTTTCTAATTCTAATTCATGGATAATGTGTTGAATTTGACAGTAAAAGGCTCGTCGAAGGAGGGCCTTGATGTATCCCCCATCATTGACACAAAATAGACACATGAAAGTGATGTAAGAAGATGGATAAAATGAGTATGGACTGACATGGGAAATGAAAATTGGTAATACTACATATGGATGGTTTGAATTGAAACGTCCTTTGAACATGATGAGGCACAAAAACTGACTTGGCAGCATTGACTCAGCGAGTACCAAGAACATAATGTGACAGAAAATAAGATCACTTTTCGACTAGAACGAAAAAGTATAGTGACACATGGAATTGGTATGACTCTAAGACTAGCAGATTACCCAACTGTAAGATGAGACACAAAAATGTGCCATGTTTAGGGGCGACAACAACTACCATAAAGGATTCCAAAAACCTTGACCCAATTCCTTCAATCCCCCATATAGATAGATGAGTACCTCTTTATTTTTTAACAAGCTTGAGAGGATAAAAAATGCTCATTATAGCTCATCCTTCAGATGATCCCCTCGATATATGTTAAATGAACTTGAAGGAGGGGTTCAGTCCTATATGGGTCTTGGATATTGGACTCACATATGTCCTTCAATGCATAGTTTTATGATCCTGAAGAAGGTAAACTTGGTGGTTTTTCACGTTTAGAGAGTCTGAAAATAACTTAAAGGAAACTCCATGGATGACCTTTTCATAAAGTTAGTCTCCCAAGCCCGAAAAAGGTGTAAAACAATACAGGGGAGAAATCTTCTAACCATGCTTGATTAGAGTAGTCAGTTTTCGTAATTAGTCTCACAGGGCCAAAAAAGAGATAAACTATCACTTGAAAGACACCCTTTAAAACCTTTTAGCGAGTGTGAAATGAAGCAAGTTCACTCGATAATATTTTCATGTTTAGGGAGTCTGAAAAGAGCTTAAAGGAGATTTGGTAACCTATTCTAATGTATTTGCAAGCACAAGAAAGAACAAAGACTAACCTCAAAACTTCCCAACGTTTTGTCCAAAGGTTTCGAAAGGGACCCAGGGATAGTTGGTACTTTTCTCCCAGCTACGTGATGGAAGCTAGTGGTTTTTCTCTAGCATGATGTCTACAGGATGGAGACCTGCCCCCCAAGCTTCTTTTCATCCATCAACGCTTATTTTGTCACTAATTTCTGTACCAAATGGAGAAAAAAGGGTCAACTGACAAAGGCGGATGAAATGAAGGTTAAGCTATGAGATCTAGTGAAAGACTCGACTCAACATCTATGAGATTTGGAGAAAGACTCGAATCAATATTTACAAGATCTAGTGAAATACTCGGCTCAATATTTACTAGATCTAGTGAAAGACTCGACTCAAAGGGAGAGGCAGTTGTTTCATTTTTTAATGATCTTGTCATAGGAAACGAACTATGCTCATGACCTATGGGTTCGATTCCCAGACCTCTATTTCATTTTTTAACGATCTTGTCACAGAGAAGAAAACTATGCTCACAAGGTATTTTTCATTCTTACACGAGCTTGAAACTAGAAAAACTATGCTTGAGACCATTTGTTTCATTTTTTAACAAGCTTGACACAAAAATGGGAACTCTGCTCGAACGTGGTTTCATTTTTTAACGAGATTGAAATCAAAAAATAAAATTTGCTCAAATGATCTCTACTTGATCATGTCTTCGAAGAGTACAATTCTTTGGAAGGAATATATGTCAAGGGATAAACCTCAATCATGGCTTCCAAGAGATCTTCACTAGATGGAAAAACTACACTCTAGAAGGAATACATGTCGAGGGTCGCGATAGGGGTAGGGAGATCAGGCTCTAATATCCCTATCGAATATATCACCATGTCAACTATCATATCTAAGTCAAAAGAAGGGAGAGATTCCTTCTCATTTGAAGTCGAATGCATGGGACAGGTTGCCACATAATTGACCTGCATCGAGGAAGATGTCACTTGCATATAAGGATTGTTTAGGGAACTCGGATGGTTGATCGTTGTATGAAGGCCAATGAATGAAAGTTGGTCTATGGTCACTATGTTTCCATTGTGAGGGAAACACATCAATTGAAAGAGTGTGGACACAAGAGCCTTCATAGCATAAACATAGTCTCACCTGAGGAATAGATTAAAATCCAAGGGGTCATGGACTACCATCACATCAATATAGATTGTTTTCCCTCCTAAAGTAATAGGAAACTGAAGAAGGATCCCTAAAGTTTGACTAGCCCTTTTGTTAAAAGCCAACAAATTTTGAGTCACTGGCATAAGATGAGGAGAACTTAAAGCTTTCCAAGCAATGGAGGATAAAATACTAACTCATGCACCCTCATCGACAATAATCTAAGGAACCTCCCTACCAAAAACCTGAACAATGATTTGGAAAGTTATATAGGAAGGGAGATGAGATTGTAGAAGTGCATCCCAATCGAAAAGAATGACCTAATTATTCAAAGGGGTTTCCGTTGGGGCAGGTGTAGTTCCCCCTTGTCTAGAAGAACCTATAGAAAAAAGAAATACCTAAAGGAAATCCTTGCTCTTCAAAGGAGGCGTGGGATTGACCAAGGGTGGTATTGGATTGACCACTTTAACTTCACTCTCCAAGGGGAGAGTGGGATCAATCGAAAGTGAAATTGAATCAATCACTTCATCGACCAGCTCAAGTGGTGATGGAACCAGATGGATTACCTTGTCAACCATATTGACTGACGATGGAACTGGATTGACTAGTTCATCAACTAGTGGCAGGTTGGGAGATGGAATTTGTTGTTGGACATCAACAATATTTTCCAAAATATGTGAAGCCTCATCCATACGAGGGCAGAGATAACTGTGATGCATCTCCTTACATAACAAGCAAGGAATTTTGACTTTACCCTTCTTACTTCCAACCCGATTATCACTAGTTGATGGTTGGTCACCATCATGACCTGTAGTGGTTGATGATGTGGGTTGAGAACCCTGAGACCACACTTCTACTACCTTGGGAATACCAGGGAAATCCTTAAGAAGGTGGTCACCCTTACAAATCCTGCAAGGGAATTTGGGCTTGTGATGTGTCTTAATAGAATTGTCGACATTATCAACACTCCCAACATGATAAATAGTAGTGTTTGATCACTTCCAACATGTCCTGCAGTGGTTGGAAGTTTTCCCCCTAGATTATTTTTCTTCTTCTTAATCTTCCTTTTCTTCTTCTTCTTATCCACCTGGTTACTAGATATAGATATTTCACCAAGTGAAGAGGAAGAAATGGGAAGAAGACCCCATGGGAGAAGAAGGTAGAGGATCGACATGAGGTTGGTGGTCCTGGGGTAGAGTACTTATGAATGAAGCACTAAGAGAATTTTCATTCACATGAGTGGAAAACAACCATACTAGTAACCCAATAGTGAGTCCAAGAAGAGTCAAAGTAGTGATATAAGGAAAAACAACGTGTCCCATAGAAGGAGAAACAAATGGTATCCCAAGAAAATGTGTTCCTTTGTTGGTATTTCCAAGAACTGATGCCATAGACACGGACTCAACCTAAGGTTTATCTAGGGAAAACAAACAACACACGCTAAAAATATAGCAAGCAAACTAAACAAATAAACCTTTTCACAGTGAACGTGCTAGTTGGTCATGAAATCCAACGTCATAGGATCAATATGAAAAATGGGTTGAGATAGATCAGGTGGATCAGTTACGTTGGCGACCTACTTAATGGACTTACACCTTGGTGCAAGTTCCCTCATGTTCTATCTAGGGGTTACCCTCCAAGGAGCCCAAGTGAGTTTGACCAACGTCTAACCCAGGTACAACAAAGACTCCCCTTCGTCCCCACCTTGTGTATGGACCCTAAAGATAAAGGCCATAAAGGTAACCAACTCATATTCAACCTCCAGGTGGTTAAAATCGATAGTAAGGACAGAACATATGGGAAGGATATCAAGTTTGAAATTCTTCTAGAGGACTGAAGACAAGTGGACCGGTAAATTCCTAAGGAACCCGAATGGATTCGGGATTCAAGAAGCTCCAAGACCAAACGAAAACAATTGATTCTCAGGAAAAAAACCCCGGTATACGATTTTTCCACTATGTTTGGTTAAGCCTCGGAGGGGAAATCTTTGTTTCTCTCCCGCACATGACCTCATGTTTAACCCTTGTGTGAGAGGGCAGTCCCGTCTATGCTTATAAGAAAATTAGATTTTCTCTCCCTATCCGAAGATTCTATGTTTGTTTATGGATTTGGAAAGTTATTCTCAACACCTATTCCAAAGCCCTACATTTAAGCTAATGTAGGTTTGGAGACTGCTAGAAAGAAAAAAATTCTAGATAGATTTTAATTAGCATTTTTATTTTTAGGTTGTTGTTTACTCAAGTGTATGGAAGCAAAACTTATGATATTCCTGAATTCAACTCCAAAAGGGTGTAACAAAATGAGATGTAAATATTTTTGTTCAATGAACTCTATCTATGGAAAGGAGAAGAGTATTTTTCCATTCCCAAATGCATAAACCTAATGCAGTTTACCTACTGCAAACTATAAACTTGTACCACCCAAAACTTTGAATGCAATCAATTTTTTTTTGTTTGATTATAAATGCAATGAACCCAAATTAAATGCAATTTTTTTCTACTTCCTTACTTTCAATGAAAGAATCCAATGTATATACAAAGGAATATGAAGTAAAACTATCGAACAAGAAATCCACTCAAAACCTGTGAGAACTGAAAGAACCTAAGTATGAAATAACTTGCCTAATCAAGAACTCAAAAGTCGACAAGAAAACACAATGTCAAAATGCCTCCAACAAGAACACAAACAATGAAAAAGATAAAGAGGACATCACTCAACAATCCTTAAATATGAGCAACAAGAAACAAGTATTCAATATAGGTTGTGGTAAGTAAAAGAATATCAATCATTCCAAAGAGTGAGATGTTCTAAAGAAGATTGAACAAAAAATCAAGACCAATCAAACCTTTGCAGACTCTACCAATCAATCAAATAATTGAAAAGATCACGAGACAAAGACCAAACTAGTGAAAAGCAAGGTGAACCAATACCGCAACGTTGAAGAGGTTTGCAAGATCAACAAAGGTAAAAATGAGTGATAAGTATAAAATCCTCAATCCAAACAAAGTCAACTACAATCAAGATTCACTGGGAAAAAAACCTCTCAAAAGAAGACTGGAAAAAGCAGGAAGAAAGAGGCAAAAAAGCATGAAAAGGGAGATTGGCGCCCTTGTTCTCAAGGAGACAGAGCGCTAGTCAAGAGAATGGTTCTCCCTAGGAGGCTCTAGGGAAGCATCATTTAGATAATGGTGCCCATGTATGCATTGAAGGGGAGCACCAATCAGGCTAATGGCACCCTAGTATGAATTGCAGGGAAGTGCCACTTTCTAGAAAAGTTCAAAAAAAGGCTTATAACAATCTCAAACTCAATATAGAATTAGTCAATGGCTTTGTAAACTATTCAATGAGGAATATGGAAGGGTAAATATATCATAAAGAAGCATCAAACAAGCAATATCTAATCACAAGAAAAGGTTCTAAGACGAAAAAGAGGAAAAACTAGTCAAAGTTCTTCCCTAGTGGAGTCGCCAATTTCTGTTAGGGAATGTTTTGCCTATGGAGAACTGAAACCTCACTAGAATTGCTAGACCCCTATACCAATATAGAAACATTACAAGTGGACACCAACATCCCTTTAAACTTATATTTACCAATCATAATGAGAAGGAGAGAAAGGATATGATGAACCTGTTTCGATGTTTGTCCTCTTTGCTTCCAATCCTTGGGCTTGATCTCCAAGATCCCTAGCACAAATTGAGATCTGAAATGGAAAAAAAAGAAAAACAACTATCTCCTACTCTACAATATTATATAAGACAATTCTATATACGAATATTAGAGCAACAATAGACAAGCAAATGTATAAACAAGACATAAACTTGAAGGAAATAGACCAACTATATATTAATTGGAAAGACAAAAAGAGATACTTACAAAGCATGTATGATGATGCAACACTTCATCAATATCTCCTCGCCCATCCCTTGCATGAATCTTGACATAAAAATGCATATGCTTCTTCTATAATCAAAGGTTTCATACCACAATTGTTCACCTCCTTCACCTTGGAAATACCTTCAATATATAGGCTTGAGAGGCACAACCA
>CBVK0103645883.1:0-10230 GCA_900067695.1 Picea abies | reverse complement strand
AGAAACTATGAACATGTATCTCATATATGAATTAGTGGGTTAGATGTCATGATAAAACATATATCAAACATAGATATTGAACACATCATATGGAGGGACATAAAACGTATTCATTTTATTAGAATCACAAAGTTTACTTACAATGAGATCGATGACTTCTCCTCGAACCTGGTCCAGGATCCTCTTCACCATTCTCCAATTGTTCTTCCATGTATCTTTCTCCTCTCACACTTCTTTTAAGGAAATGGCATAGGCTTATGATTGAGGAAAAAGGCAAGAATAGGGAATTTCGGTACAAAACTCACAAGGTGGCTTCAAATTCTTGGGGCAAGGAGGGGAAGCGAAATGGGTAGATTTTCACTCTTTCCATGCTTATTTTATGAATGAGACCCCAAAACCTCCTTTTATATGACAAAAGGATGGTTATTCGATTGGGTGATGGGCTATAGGCGGTGGGATAGTTGGAAAACTACCCAATAGCCCGTAATCTCAACGAATTCCTTGCAACTTTTTAATTTTTTAAAACTTTTTTGGGCATACACGGGTTGTAATGGCACAACTAGCATATGTATGTTGGATATAGTGGTGAAAAAAGTATATGTACATGGGAAATAGTGGAGAAGGGCACATACATCTTCAAAAATATGGTTTTTAAGAAGAGTTGTTCAGTGATGGCTTGGCAAAAATAGAAAGTAAGATGGCTTGATGCCAGGTATGCATGTATGGTACAATTTAGGGTTATAACAGATGCCCCCTAATGTGTGATTTCATAGGAGCATCTTATGGATAAAATACATTACAAATATTCACCAATGTATGAAGTGAGTGAGCCCGGGACCAGAGTTCAGGAGGTGCCATCTGCAAAAATAATTATTGTCTCCCTGAGGCAGGCATACCCATGCTCGGGATGAAATGAATCATGGTTTCCAATCAAACACATTGTATATCCATGTCATATAACTATATAAAGTGTATCTGCAATCAATGCACAACGGATCTACATCTCAAAATCAAAGATATACATGTATAGTATCCATCTTCAAGAAGCCAATGACGCTTGATGGTTGGAGATGAGGCCTTCAGAGATCGAGAAACAACTTCAAAATATTCACAAATCGGGTAGGACTGTAATGTGAGTGTACGACTTCACTACCTAGAGGTCTTCGATGGCTCATTGAGAACAAGCAAGAGGATCTTGATGATCAGGCAGAGAGCTTCATTTATTTCAAACAAGGACTTGATTGGACTTTCGGGATGGTCGGGCATGAGGTAAAAAAGAAAAAATGAAAAAGGGCTGACTCAAGCTGAGTAAAAACTTCTCTTGGACAATATCACGATAGATGATCAGATTCAGGTAGCATGACATTGACATAAGCTCATGATGGAGGAGGCAACACAAACTCTCCATGTGTTTGTAAGAATAACCAAACGGAGGAGGACACAACTCTATGTTACGAGAAAAACTTCCAAAGGTCATATTAAATACCATATATTGACAAACAAATGGAAGGATGTGCTTTTTCCAAGGGAGACTAATTATATTTCCATAAAAATAAAATATTTTTCCCATCCTCTTTTTGGGGCATATTTGATTTTTTTTTCTTTTTCAATATTTTGAAAGAGATTGAAAAAGAATAAAAGAATGCTATGTTACAAATGAGGAACGAATGTCACAAGCATACTAGTTCCAAGAACAAGGAACACACTAATTCTCGGAGAAAGGAGACATGTGTAGGAAAAGGACACTCAGGGAAAATTCCTCCATGGGACAAGGTGTCAGTTTGCAAAGGCAAAGTTCTACAAGGCTTGCGTATAAGGCATGCTTCAAAGTTTCAGTTGAGAGAAACATGAAGCTAAAATTAGTCCAAATATGTAGAGATACAACTATTATTAGTAGGAGACAATGAAACCCCCTTCAATGTATTTTTCACGATCCCACAGAAGCTAAGCTCAATGTGGTTTTTCATTTTTAGAGAGTCTGAAAAAGAATAAAAGGAGACTCCATTGGGGTATCTTTTTCGAAGGTAGTCTAGTCAGATTGAAAAAGGGATAAAATAGCACCAAAAATATGTCTATTTAGAACCATTTTAATGAGTGTGACACAGACAATATCACTCAACAATCTTTTCAATTTTAAGGAGTCTGAAAAGATCTTAACTATGGACTCACAACCTTTTTCTAGATTTAGTCTCCTTAACCCAAAAGAGTATAAAATCTACTTAGGAGAACTCTCTTGGCGAGATGAATCTCCCGAGGTGTACCTTTTCCCTCCTTAATATACAAGCGGGAAAAAGGGGTAAACGCACGCTAGTAGATGTTTTTATGTACCAATTAATAAGTGTGAAAGAACAATGTCACTCGACAATATTTTCAATTTTAAGGAGTTTGAAAAGAGCTTAACTATGGACTCTGTATAGTATGTTCCTTTGGACCAATTTAATGAGTTTGAATGAACAAGGTCACTCCACAATCTTTTCAATTTTAGGGAGTCTTAAAAGAGCTTAACTATGGACTCCGTGGGGCTTCCTTTTTCATAAATTTAGTCCCCCAGGCCCGAAAAAGGGTTAAACTTATACCTGAGAATACTCTTCTAGCGAACCGAAGTTCCTAAAGTATACCTTTGTTCATACAATTCACTGTCTGGACCAAAAAATGGGTAAACTACCAGTGGACAAATGTGCCTTCAAATTTTAATTTAGCGAGTGTGAAGGACAACAAGATCGCTCGACAATCTTTTCATGTTTAGAGGGTCTAAAAATGGATTAAAAGAAGACCCATTTTATGGGAATCCTGTGGGTGAGGCCAAGAGTGATTAATATCATACATATGAGGCTCAAAATCATAATCGT
Source organism: Picea abies (assembly GCA_900067695.1). NCBI lineage: Eukaryota > Viridiplantae > Streptophyta > Pinopsida > Pinales > Pinaceae > Picea > Picea abies. The sequence continues at coordinate 7,381 of CBVK0103645883.1, read as the reverse complement.
GATAGGAATAACAAGGACTCCCAAGCCTTAAAGTCATTAACAATGGTATGGACACCAAAATTAAACCAAGATCTATTTAGGGCATCTAATGTGGAGGTAGGCTGTACCACTAAATTACGACACTTCCAAAGAAACAATGATGGTTCCATGTCGCAACTCGGTAGGATCGATCCTATGGAAAAGAGGAAAATACAATGAGATGTAGAAAGTGGAGGTGGAATCCTAACTTAAATGCAAAAAGTTGGAAAAAATGAATTTTACTAAAGGACCTTAAAATATGACCCATCTCCCAAAATTTTTCCAAACCAAAAGTGAAGTCTTTCATAACATCCAATGAGAAACTCAAGAACCATGCTAAATGATTTTCAAGCCAAAAAATGACAAAAGGGTCCAAAAGGTGGCAAAAAATGACAAAAAAATTCTATAAAAAGAAGCTGACAACTCATTTTCACTATTGAAAATTGAGAATTAACAAAAAAGAAAAAAACACCCCTTTGCTAAAAGAGTTGATTTTGGGAGCTTCAGAGGACGAAACAAAATTCCTCTTGGACCAAGTAAGTACAAACTAGCTCCTCCTGCATTTCCATACTTATTTCTTGCATTATTTTTAGTTTTTTGTGGGGTACACACTCGTAAAAAGGGGCATCCATGCATGTGCGTGGGTTGTCCAAGGACAACCCACATATGCTCATGGGTAGAAAACACTCTTCTCGTGTGCATATGCGACTGTGCTCACTACAACTCACGTACACCCTCAAAATAGTAAGAAAAATAAAAAAACAAGATCTAAGTTTATCCTTTGACTTGTCATTGACAGGATCTATGTCCATTGGAGAGAGAGAGGGAGCATGAAGACATTGATTTTTTTGTTGAAGAATACCTTACTACTATCTGCATTAAAACAATGTGGGTTTTGGAAATTATTTCGGTGTCCACTCATGAGGGAACAACCCAGGTTGTTGAATGGATAGGTATATTACTAGCACCTAGATGTAGAGGTATTTATGCTCGAGGGGAAGTTGCTGACTCCAAAAACTGAGGATATTTATTTTCTAACTGGCCTCTCAAGGAGAGGGAAACCAGTCAACCTTTGTGCTTTTCTCCTTGGACCTCACAACATTTCCAAGTTGATCAGGAAACACTCCAAGGTTGGCACAGATAAAGTGGGTTCTCAGGTGTCGATCCACAAAATTACCAACCTATCACTGAAAGTGATACTTTTACTTATTGGGTGGATCACTAGATCTGTGACCTTAAATTAGGCCTCCTAGGCGCACATGAATTGTTCATTATAGTGCTTAAATGCACGAGTGTTCGACTGGAGCACAACCATGATAGAGTGCATGAAGAGGCAGCTCACAGAGTGTCGTGGGAGGAACAATAAAAACTTTGGGTTCAACACTATATTATGCTCTTTATTCGAGAGAGAGTACCCAGTATTAGCCCATGAGATACAGTACGGGGGCATTTGGCCTCCTTCCCAGCAGTGTGAAGATGGACAACATTGTTTTCTTGATAGGGTGGAGGGAGGACCATTGAGGAATTTGACGATACCTTCTTTGACTGGTGGTCTCGACAGATTTCGACTATAGAGGAATACCCCTATGCTAGGATCAACTTCTCCAGGGATCATGATATGCCCATACCTCTTCGACCAGAGTGAGGAGAGATAGGTATGTTTGTTTTTTAATTTTTTTTTAATTTTTATTTTCTTTTTATATATATCATTTTTATGTGTACCAGAGTATCTGACAACTATGTATATGTTATGTACAGATGTGGGACTAGTGCGTTCAATAGATTTTGCGAGGAGAAAGCGATGTACTCGACTAGAGGCAACACCAGCAGCAACTCTCAGACCAGCAGTAGCAACAGGGGGACCTCCGGCCAGAGAGGCTGAGAGAGTGTTGAGACAGGTGGAGCAAAACCTCACTGCGCTCACTCGTATAGTGCCCATGGTCGAGATCAAGTATCTCCCGCCATCTATGAAACCTCATGTGGTTGGCGTGCCATGAACCTGGGTCCAGCTTTTCTAATGTTTGGAAAATGTCATCATTCACTATGGTAGGGATTGGCCCCGTGCTTAGCTTAGGGTGGGCCACATACATGCCAAGGGAACCTTTTGTATATTTTTGAGGGCATAAGCCCTACGATGTATACCGGACATATTATTTTTTTAGGTAGTTGTGCCCACCTATGTACTCTGAGACTTTTGATATATATATGTGTGTGTGTGTGTGTGTGTGTGTGTGTGTGTGTTTACATATTTTTATGTCTTATGGATCACATTTTTACAATGTATGTACATGTGTATGTGTGTGCTTCTTTTATATGTGTGCGATATGCCAATCCAAAACATGATTAGCTAGAGTATCTGTGATTTGATTCAATCTCCTAGGAACCTGGAAATATGTAATGTAATCAAATCATCATTCTAAGAGACGTACCCTAAGGAATCATCGATGTAGAGTAGGATTATAAATACGGTAAACCCCATTCAATTGGGACAAAACCATCTGTGCATCTAATTAGACCCGGAGGTGAGAGATACCATGCGACAAAGCATCATGAAGAAACTCTATTACTATGTTGTACTTGAAGACATTGTTTGTGGCATCACCTAAACAGATACCTCCAGAAGATAGCAACTGGCCTTGAGGTGTGAAGATCACCCAAGTTGCGGAAGCAAGCCTCCAAGTGTGTCGGCTAGCATTGTCCGTGAACCCAATGAACAACTTTGATTCACTTGACATCTGCCACAGTGAAAAATATGACATAAAAAATGACACGTCCATAAAACAAAAAGACAAAAACTAAATTGTATAAGAACTATACGTATGTAAAATAAGTCACCCAAGGAGACCCACCTACAAGTAATACTTCTTGAAGTAGAGCCCATTTCTTGGCTCCGCCAAAGATTTCCCTTTGAAGTCAACCAGACAATAAGCGCCCTTCTTTTATACCTCCTTCACGATGAAAGGTCCGAACCACATGGGTTTGAACTTGCCTCACATGGGTTTGAACTTGCCTACCCCCAGGGGATCCTTATCTTGGTCATAAACTAGGACAAGGTCACCTTCGGAGAAAATCTGAGCACGAATGAACTGATCGTACTGAAACTTGACTTTTTTCTTGCAAGCCTCATTAACCAAGGTTGTGTCACGATGTTTCTCATCGAGATGCTTGAGATATAATAAGCATTCCTCAAGCGGTGAAGTGTTTGGCAATAACTGTACTGCCAACATTAGAGATGGGATTTGGCACTCTATTGGAAAGACTGCTTCCAGCCTGTAAATGAGTTGAAAATGTGAGAAACCAGTTGCAGTCTTTACAGATGTTCGATAGGCCCACAATGTCGAGTACAACATTAAATTCCAATTTGACTTGGTCGAATTGATCGTTCACTGCAAAATAGTCTTGAGAGACTTATTCACAACTTCCACCCGACCATTCGCTTGTGGGTGGTAAAGTGATCAATTCTCTTGCCTCAACCCAATCTTTGATGTTAACTCATAAATCATTTCTTTTTAGAAGTGACTTCCATGGTCAGTGAAAATCTCCTTCGGGATGTCGAACCTTGCTATTATCTGATTGAACAAAAAGAGAGTTGTTGTTTCGCCATCATCTTTGAATGTTGGCATAGCCTCAACCCACTTTGTGAAGTATTCTACTGCTACGATGATATAACGATGCCCCCTAGTTGAAGGGGGGTGGCATGTAGTATAACCAATCCCCCACTTGGTGAAGGGGCCAACTATAATTACAGGAAACATAGGAATGGGGTGTTCCCTCATCTTCCGAGAGAAGATCTGACACAGGTGGCACTTCTTCACCTATTCAATGAAATATTTGATTAACGTCAGCCAAAAGTAACCTGCTCATAGAATATTTTGGGTTGTTGTGAACCTAGAAAAATGACCACCACATGCTCCAGTGTGGTAGTCATTAAGCACAAGTTCTGCTTCTTCATGAGTGAGACATCGATGGAGTATGTAATCTACACCTCGACAATACAAAGTGTCATCAAGAATGAGATAGTTTTTTGCCTGATGGCGTATACGTCGACGCTCATCGCAAGAAGCAGAGGCGGGGCACTTCAAAGTCTGGAGATAGACTAGTATATCTCCATACCAGGGGTTCGAAGATGAAATCGAAAAGAGATCTCCTTTAATCGATGATTCTTTGGGCGTAACATCACCTTACTTGATCGAAAGTTCTGAGCAAAGTTCCGCAAAGACTAATGAATTTTTAGATTTCACAGAAACAAAATCCAAATCAAATTCCTGGAGGATAAAAATCCATCTACTGATCTTTCCATTGATTACACATCATTTCAACACATATTGGAATAGATTCACAACATCAATGACGGTGGTCTTACGAAGCAAAATATAATGATGAAATCGTTGCATAGCATGGATTGTTGCCAATGCAAGATTCTCAACATGGGAGTACTTAAGTTATGGTCCAACCAAGCCTCAGCTCAGGTAATAAATCACATGCTCTTCAAGAAGATCATCCTCTTGAACCAAGACCATATCGATAGTCGACTCTGCAGCGGACAAGTACAATAAGAAATATTTATTATAATTAGGAGGTCAAAGGAGAGGAGTAGACGTGAGGGTGTGTTTCAATGCTTCGAAAGAGAATTGAACATTTTTGTCCCAATAGAAAGGAATGTCCTTTTTTAGTAAACACATGAACCCTTTAGTGATCTTGGCATAATTTCAATAAAACACTGAATAAAGTTGGATTTTCCCTGTAAACTCTGAAGAAGAGGGACTATGCATGGGGGAGGCAATTGAACTATTGCCTCAACCTTTAGAGGATCGACCATGATCCCTATTTTTGAAACTATGAAACCTAGAAGACGACCCGACATCACGCAAAAGATGCACTTGTTTGGATTCAAGCGAATCTGATAGTAGTGACATCGCTGAGACATAAGTCGGAGGTGCATTGGATGATCAAATCTCTTACGAGATCATGATTCTAAATCATCAAGATAGGCCTTGACTATGTGTCTGAGATCATGGAAAGCAAAATACATGGCCCACTGAAAAGTGGCTCCATCATTCTTTAGGACAAAAGGCATCTTCCGGTAAGAAAATGTACCCCATGGATAGATAAAAAAAGGTTTTATATTGGTCTTCGGGCTTAATTTGTATCTGATTTTATCCTGAAAAACCATCCATGAAAGAAAAGGCCTCATAGCCTGCACATTCATTGACAATCTTGTCAATGAATGAGGTGGGGAAATTATCCTTTGGACATGCCTTATTCAAATCATGGAAGTCCATACATACATAAATCGTTCCCTACTTCTGTTGACCAAAATGAGATTTGACACCCATTGAGTCAATTGAATGGGGTAGATGAAACTGACTTTGAGCAGTTTCTCTACTCCAACCTTAATAGCTGCTTATTTCTTAGGATTTACCAGTCGAAACTTCTGTTGGACCGGCTTAGCATCAGGATACATCATTATTTCATGTTCGACGATTCTTGGATCAATGCCTGGCATTTCCTCATAAGACCAAGAAAAAGTGTTGTGGAATTTCTTAAATAAATCTTTGTATATTTGAATCTCCTCAAGGGAGTAGTCTACTCTAATGAAGACATTCTCTATGACACCAGGGGTTCTGGAGATGTCAATAGGTATCACTTCAGTGATGGTTTCCATATTAAATTCGGCGTAAACTGTGTGCATAGCCAAAGGATTGATAGGACTGGACCTATCTCCAGTCATAGTCAACATGAATTCACCCACCTTAGTTCTTCCTAACTTTGGGAGAAAATAAGATATGTGTTGGAGATCATCCCAGGGATTTTTTGGAATATTCAATGCCTCTATAATTTCCTTGTCAGAGGGAAAGGCTAAGTCTAAGGAATCGGTAGTGGCGAAAGAACCTTGAGCCCAGGTAGGCTCGAAATCTGGATCCAACTCCTGTGCGGGAGTCAGATCGGAGTCAGTGGAAGCTTGCTAGACTATAGAGTACGCAACCTCTTCCATGGAAAAATTCATGGCCATGCCATGATGCCCTGTCCCTTCCATCATGGTCGATGGGGAATGAAGAGTCCATGGATCATTAAAGTAAGTCATATAGAATGATGACACTTGAAAGATTTCAGCCTTAGGCTAGTCGGGGACAGTTGATATGAACTTGACATCGTTGGATGGAGGTGGGAAATCAAAGGTACCCATAAAAGGTAGGCATAAACCAACCACTACATTGACGACATCAAGCTGTGGATTATCAATCATTGGGACCATGGATGCCCTCGATGAAGGGTCAGGACGGGAGAAAGACAATTGATCAATGTACATGATCTGACCCTTGTGTGGAAACAAAAAGACCCAAAAAAATGTGGCGACCACTGCATGCATAACATAGGTCCAATTCCTTCCTAATAAGAGATTTTAGTTGAGAGGCACATCGACCACTTCAACTTCGACGCACATGGTCTTTCCTCCTAGCTGCACGGTGAAAGAAGGAATGATTCCATGAAGTCTGAAAGAATGACCATGGAAAGAGGTAATAAGAGTAGGTCACACAGAAAAAACGGGTTGGTTAATGGCCTTCCAACACGTCGACGACATCACTCATGTCAAGGTGCCCTCATCAACCACTGTGCGGAAAATGTTCTGGGTAAAAGATTTTGTGGTGTAATCCACTACTATTTGAAATGTGACGTGGTATGGGAGATGAGGTTTCAAGTTAGTTGTATCAAACATGATTGTTCCCAAATTACAAGTCTCAACAGATCCTAAGGCAGCTAACAGAGCCTTTCTCTATGGAGGGCAGCTCTAGAGAAACTCCAAAGTAGACATTGCGCAAGGGGTTTGTGACAAATCCTCCACCAAAGAGTAGTTTTGGGCGGCCTTCACATTTTTTATTGTGCGAAGCTTTATTGAACGCCCCTTTCAGGATGTGTGTCATTGTTTCACCTAATGTCTTCTCAATCTGGAGAGGAACATATCAGCTTTCAACTTCTTTTCCCTTCTCAGAAGTGTTTGGAATTTTGTAATGATGTGTCCTAGTTGCTATGTGGGCATCACCTTTCAACATATAAACATTCGAGGTCGAGGGATTATTAGAAAACAAAGGGGTTCCCTGACTTCCCCCATCTATGTTCGCAGAGGCTTGAGTTAAATGTTTCCCATGTGGAAATGGGGTCGTTAACACAACAGGTTGTTGTTGAGCGAGTAACTTTTGGGCCTCCGCAAGTCGAGGGCATAGGTGATTCAGATGGTCTTCCATGAAAAAGTTACATGGATACTTTAACTTTATTTTCTCTGTGTTTCCCCCGCTGACATTATTGGTGGGCTTCTTATCCCCCTTACCCTTCTTTCATTGTTTCTTCTTTCCATCAGGATACT
>CBVK0103645777.1:0-14954 GCA_900067695.1 Picea abies | reverse complement strand
ATGATTTTTCCAGGAAGACATGGATATATTTCCTGAGGAATAAATCATAGGTTTTCGATAAATTCAAAGAGTTTAAGTCTCTTGTATAAAAATAGATAGATAAGAAGATAAATGTGTTGAGAACTCACAACGGTGGTGAATTTCATTGAAAGGATTTTGATAAGTTCTGCAAGAAGTGTGGAATAGCATGTCAGAATACCACACCATATACCCCAAAACAAAATGGAATTTCCAAGAGAATGAACAGAACATTGATGGACAAGACAATAATATTTATCAAGGGTACTAGGATCGCACAAGAATTATGAGCAGAGACAGTCGACAATGAAAAATATCTAGTAAATATGTCTCCTTCATTGTGTATGTAATGTTCCCAAGCCAATTTTTTTCTTAAGAACACTAACTAACCACTGAAATTATTTGTTTGATTGTTTATGTTTGCAGGTTGGCCACTGATGTTTCGGCCTTAGGGTTTTATTCAGTTATTCAACACAGTTATCAAGATATATTCAACACAATGCAAGATCTCACCAATACACAAGATATGGAACCACAAAGCACATATCTGACCTTTTTATTACGAAATATCAAGAACCCGATACAATATACAAGCATATATGGAATAACATTAGATGGCTCCAGGATGGAAGATATGAGCTGCTACAAAAATCTCCTGATAATAAAAAATAAGACTCCAAAGGTTGAATATAAGATGAATACCCCAGATACAAGAACAAGGGTTATGCCCAACCCCCCTAGGCTATTGGCACACTCTGCTGGATGGGTAAGAGGACCAAGGTTTCGGCCCAGTTTAAGGAGAACTTCCAATCAATGAAAAAATCCACCAAAATATAGATCGGGACAAGGGAAACCCCTCCCAAAATTATGAATCTCAAATACCAAGTCTCCCTCCTTCAATCTGTAGAAACCTTAATCAGATATGCGCCCTTCTGAAACCCTGAAGTGCCCAATAATTCGACATGGTTGAAGGAAGCCTCCAAAACCTATGAAACTCTCTAGGATGATAGATCGGGCAAACACAAGATCCTAGGAGAAGTTTCAAGATTAGATATGTGATAGAACTCCCTAGATCTGAGAATCTCTGAATCACCAAGACTTCCTCCTTCCCTCAAAGCCATCCCAACCTATAGAAAACAATTAGGCCATAGTAACTCCTCAAGAATACCTCCCAACTGATGAGCAAGGTCCTGGAAGCAAAACCCAAGTGTTAGAATCTCTCAAGGCTTTGTCAATAAGCTGGATCAAACTTCTCCTCAAGCAATGGTGCGCTGCTGCTGGAAACCCCTGAATAGTACGACCCTGCTACTCTCCTGAATCGATGAAGGAACCTATGATGAGTGTAGAATGGTGTGGGTGGATTATTTCATCCCCGAGACCAAGCTTGGAACAAGTAAGTGGAATATTTCACCACTGAGTTGTTCTGTAGGGTTTGTAATCTCAAAACCCTCAAAACTAAGGAACCTGTGATGAGTGTAGAATGGTGTGGGTGGAGTATTTCATCCCTGAGACCAAGATTGGAACAAGTGAGTTGGATCTTTCACCACTGAGTTGCTCTCTATGGTTTGTAATCTCAAAACCCTCAAAACTGTGTGCTCAAGAGCTCAACAAGAAAATACCAAAATATCCAAGATGAGTGAAAGGTGTGCCCTAGCCTTTCCTTAATACTCCCATTATGTTTCCTTGTTGAGTTAGTTTAACCCCTAGGTTCAACTTCTAACTCAACCTCCAATGTTCTAATTCTTTATTGAGTTACTTTTTTCTCTTTTTCCCTTTTTCCTAAGTCAACTTCAAAATATAAGATTAGTTTGGTTGACATTTCCCCATGTTGTATGAGACTATGGTCTAGTGGAGATGCCTAGACCACTAATGCTTCCTAGACCTCTTCATCAAGAGGTGGGGGTCATTACAGTCTCCCTTGCTAGAAATTTCTTGTCCTCAAGCAATTCCAAACATGTTTCCCATACCATTTGTTCATTCTCCCACGAGGCATCCTCAATGGGAAAATCCTTCCATTTGATCATGTACTATTTGATGCTTCTCTTCTGGAGCTTCTTCTCTCGAACTTCTAGTATCAACTTTGCTACAAGAACCAACTGCCCCTCTTCGTTTAGAGGTGGTAGCACTTCCATTGGAGTGATGTGTTGGCCAATGGCCCTCTTCATTCAAGACACATGGAAGACATTATGTATCCTGCTACCGTGTGGGAGCTCCATCTCATAAGCTATGACCCCTACCTTCATGATGATCCTGTAGGGACCAAAGAAACGTGGTTGGAGCTTCTCTTCTCCACTTCTTTTTATAGAATCCTTCCTGTACGGTTGGATTCTTAGGTAGACTAAGTCACCAACCTCAAAAGTACGGTTGTGTTTTTCTGCTTGGAACTTCTATTGGTTCTGTGCCCTTTGTAAATGATCCTTCAGTTCCCTGAGGATATCCTGACTCTGTTGTACCCAATCATGTACCATCGGGGCCCTTCTGTCACCAAAATAAATCTCTACGAAAGAGAGTCGGTCATAACTGTACAATCCCATGAATGGGGTCATGCCTATGGACATGTGATGGGTGGTGTTGTAACATTATTCCCCCAAATGTAGCCATCTGACCCATGCCTTCTGTTTCCCAACAACATAATTCTTGAGATAGCCTTCCACCCATTTTTTGACTATTTCAGTATGTCCGTCCGTCTGAGGATGATAACTGGTACTAGGAGTCAAGGCCGTACCAACTAGCCTGAATAACTCCTGCTAGAATGTACTCATAAATCGTCTATCTCGGTCACTAACAATGGTTTTGGGTAAACCATGAAGTCTGAAGATCTCTCTGAAGAATAATTCAGCCACCTGTGTTGCACTAAAGTTTGTAGAAATGGAGAAGAAGTGTGAAAAATTCATCAACCTGTCCACCACCACAAAAATACAATCCTTCCCCCGCGCCTTTGGCAACCCTGTGATGAAGTCCATGGAGATGTTGTTCCATTTGTGGTCTGGGATGGGTATGGGTTGCAACAATCTTGTTGGGTGAGTGTGCTCATCCTTATTCTCCTAGAAAGTAGCACACTCCTTGACATGATTCATCACATCCTCTTTAAGTACCTTCCATGAGAATCTCTCCCTCACCTATCTATATGTTTTTCCAATCTCTTGGTGCCCTGCCATTGGTGAGTCATGAAATGCCTACAACACCTTGGCCTTGAAGGCTGATTCAGGAACCAAAAATATTTTTCCCTTATAATAGATGATGCCATCAATGACGTTGAAGTTATCATCCTATATTTGACAATCTATCACCTGACAAGCGAACTGGTTTTTTGAGTATTCCATCACCAAGTGGTCCTTCCAATCAACTGATACATCTGTCATGGAATAAATTGATGGCCTCCTGGATAGTGCATCTTCCACCACATTTTTTTTTCCCTTTGACGAATTCAATGTCAAATTCATAGGCATGTATCATGTTGACCCACTTCTATTGTCTTTCATTCAAGTCCTTATGTTCCAAGAAGTACTTGAGTCTATTGTGATATGATCTCACTACAAATCTAGCACCAACCAAGTATGCCTGAATTTTTCCAAAGCGTACATGATGGCCAACATATCTTTGTCATAGGTGGTGTAAATTAACTCAGGACCATTGATTTTTCAGCTCTCATAGGAAAGAGGGTGCCTATTCTGCATCAATACAACCCCAATGCCTTCTCTAGAGGCATCACACTCCAAGATGAAAGGTTGGTTAAAATATGGTAATGCCAATACTGGACACATGCTCATTACCTTTTTCATTTTGTCGAACGTGGCTTGGGACTCTTCACTCCATATTAAAGCCCCTTTCTTTGTTAGATCAGTCAAGGGTGCACAAAGTTGGGAGAACCCTTTGATGAACTTCCTGTATTAGTTGCAAATGCCCAGAAATCCCCTCAACTCTGTAAGGGTTTTAGGTGTTGGCCATTCAACTATGGCCTGAATATTCTCTTGATGTACCTGTACTCCTTTAACTCTATTAATGTGTCCCAAGTAAAGGACCTTCATCATTCCAAACTCTCATTTGGATTCCTTGGCATACAATGATTGATTCTCCATGATAGTCAAAATATGGTCCACATGCTGAAGGTGTTCCTCCCATGTCTTGTTATAGATTATAAAGTCATCAAATAATACAAGGAGATGTTTCCTCAACTATTTGTTGAAGACATGGTTCATACATGACTGGAACATGGCTAGGGCATTGGTTAAACCAAATGGCATAACTAAAAACTCATACTGGCCATAACAACACCTGAAAGTAGTTTTTGGGATGTCCTCCTACCTCATTTTGATTTGATGATACCTAGAGTGCAGGTCAATTTTGGTGAAATAGATAGCCCCATGAAGCTTGTCCAGTAGATCATCAATCCTAGGTATGGGATACTTGTTTTTTATTGTTTTCTTGTTTAATGCCCGGAAGTCAATGCACATGCACATGGTTCCATCCTTCTTCTTGACCGACATTACTGAATAAGAAAAAGGGTTGGGCTTGGTCTGATGTGCCCCATATCCAAGAGCTCTTTGATTGCCTTCTCTATCTCGTCTTTGTACTTCTTTGGATGTCTATAAGGTGTGGTGATGACTAGTTTTTCTCCTTCCTCCAACTCAATGATGTGCTCAAAACCCCTATCCGGTGGCATCCCTGGTGGAATAGGTCCAAACATTTTACTTTGTTTTTCAATGATCTCCTGAATCTCTGGTGTGTAGTGAACCTTTCCCTTCATGTCCACATGTGCCAAAATCTTGCAGTCAACTGCATATACTATATCTTCTCTCCTGAAAATGGCCTCCATCCTCTTGGTCATAACTACCTTGAATGAGTTACCTGTCATGCCCCTAAGGAATACCTTTCATCCACTCTCCTCGGTGAAAGACATCTCCATGGTCTTGTAGTCGGTGGTGATTGGCCCCAACGTACTGATCCACTGTACTCCAAGGATAATGTTTGTGTCCGGAAGGTCCATCACATAGACATCTTGTACCAAATCATGCCTACCCAATGTAAGCTTCATGCCCAGAATGTACGTGTTACAAGGCATGGTGCTTCCACCTGCTACCTCCACCTTGAACCCTTCAAACTCAACCGTGGGTATATGCCTCCTCTGTAGCAATGTTGATTCAATGAAGTTGTGAGAAGCTCCCCCATCAATCAATACTGACACCTTTTGCCCCTGCAAGACTCCTCTCATTCTGAAAGTGTTGTACTTGGGCAGCCCATTGATGGATGCCAAGGTTTCTTTCTCCTCAATTGTACTGTCATGACTTGTGGCCTCCTCATCTGCAGTCTCTGTGGTGTCTGCTTCCATGTTCTGGATGTGGCCGAAATCCTCCTCCTCCTCATTGTCTGAAGTTACCTCTATGTAGTGAACTTGGCCACGGCCCATGCATTTGTGTGATGGGTTCCATGGCTCTTTGAAAGTGTAGCATAGTTGCTTCCTCCTCAATTCCCTTCTGGTATTCTCATCCAACCTGCCTCTACCCCTGTCAAACCCCCTTGGTTCACGTCCACCTGGGTTCATTAGAGGTCTCTGATCTCTTCCTCCTGTGTTAAGAGGTGGTCTAGGCACAAATTTCGGCTTTGTAGCTGGTCCTAGGTCTCTCGTCCTCCAAATAGCATCCTATAGGTTGGTCGGCTTAAAAGCCTTTACCCAACCCTTCAAGGGTCCATCAACCCCTCAGTGAAGGGCATCATGAGTCCAGTTTGTGATACATCCTGCACAAAGACCGCTAGTCTCTGGAATTCCTCAATGTACACCTCTGGTGCCCCTGTCTGTCTGAGTTGTGTGAGCTCCCGAAAATGCAACTCAAGATCCCCCTGGTCAAACCTGTCAATGAGTCTCTGAGTGAACTCTATGTATGCCACTATCTGATTATGGCCAAGTGTGGTTAATCCATGATACCACCAATCATGAGCTTTTCCATCTAAGTACATGGTGGAAAATTTGATGGCCTCCATCTCTCTCATGGGGTTAAGCAGCAGATAAGTGTCCAGCTTTTGTACCCATGCTTGTGTTGTTATCTTGGTTGTACCATCAAAGTAGGGAATCTCCAGAGACAGCTATGTAGTGAACTTATCCATGGCCCATGCATTTATGGGATGGGTCCCATGGCTCTTTGTAGGTGTAGCATAGTTGCTTCCTCCTCAATTCTCTTCTGGTATTCTCGTCCATCCTGCCTCCCCCCCTGTCAAACCCCCTGGGGTCTTGCCCTCCTGGGTTCAATGGAGGTCTTGGGTTTCTACCTTTGGTGTTAAGGGGCGGTCTAGGCCCAAATTTTGGTTTTGTAGTTGGCCCTAGATCCCTCGTCCTCCATATAACATCCTGTAAGTTGGTGGGATTAAAATCCTTCACCCACCCTTTCGAGGGTTCCATCAACCCTTTAGTAAAGAGCATCATGAGTCTGGATGGTGATACGTCTTGCACCATGACTGATAGCCTATGGAACTCCTCGATGTACAATTATGGTGCTCCTATCTGTCTGAGCTGTGTGAGCTCTCAGAAGTATAGCTTAGGGTCCCCTTGGTCAAACCTGTCAATGAGTCTCTGAGTAAACTTTGTGTATGTTGCTATCTAATTGTGGCCTAGTGTGGTCAATCCGTGATACCACCAATCATGAGCTTTTCCATCCAAGTACATGGTGAAAAACTTGATAGCCTCAATCTCCCTCATGGGGTTGAGCTACATATAAGCGTCCAACTTCTGTACCCAAGCCTGTGTTGTCATCTTGGCCATACCATCAAAGTAGGGAATCTCCATCTTCCTATCCCTGCCCTCAAACTCATAGTTTCTCCTCTAGTTCGGTCTAGATTTGATTCAGAATTTGAGTTGACAGTATTGATCTAGGGTCATCTGCCTCTGAATTGTCATACTCAAATCATTGTACTCTCTGGTACACTATGCCATCTGCTCAACAAAGTCATCCACAGGTTCATGTTGTGCATGTTCATCTGTGAACTTGGGCAAGTATGGTCTAGGGGTAGCCCTGCTACCTATCTGTCCATCTCGTGCTCCCCCTCCATGGCTTCCCTCATACTGATGGTAAGGAATATGTTCTGAATGATACTTGTTTCCTCCATGGGATCCACTCATCTCCTTGTTGTCATATGCCTCTGGACCTTTCCCCTTGTGAGTCATCTGCAACAATAGTTTGGCTATCCTTCTCTAGTTCTCATCTACCTTCCTCAAGGTATCCTATATTTCGACCTGCCCCTACGATTTGTCTCTTGATTATCTTGTAAGTGGCGGACCAATGTACTCTCTGTTTGGTTTAAGGACTTACGAAAATCCTGTGCTAAGATTTCCAAGCCTTGTGGCTCATTGTCATCACCTGAACCCTCCATCTCAGCTTCTATTTCACTGGTCTGTTTCTTCCTTCGGCCCTTATAGATACCACTGAACTTTTGCATGTGTTAATCCTCACAGGATGGGAGGATCATACCTATGATACCTTTGTAATGTTCCCAAGCCAAATTTTCACTTAATAACACTAACCAACCACTGAAATTAATTGTTTGATTGTTTATGTTTGCAGGTTGGCCACTGATGTTTCAGCCTTAGGGTTTTATTCAGTTATTTAGTGCAGTTATCAAGATATATTCAACATAATGCAAGATCTCATCAATACACAAGATATGGAACCACAAAGCACATATATGACCTTTTTATTATGAAATAGCAAGAACCTGATATAATGTACAAGCAGATCTGGAATAACATCAGATGGCTCCAAGATGGAAGATATGAACTGCTAAAAGAATATCTCTATAATACAAAATAATCCTCCAAAAGCTGAATATAAGATGAATACCCCAGATACAAGAACAAGGGCTACGCCCAACCCCCCTAGGCTATTGTCACACTCTATTGGATGGGTAGGAGGACCAAGGTTTCAGCCCAGTTAAAGGAGAACTTCCAATCAATTCAAAACTCCACCAAAAGATATATCAGGATAAGGGAAATCCCTCCCGGAAGTATGAAGCTCAAATACCAAGTCTCCCTCCTTCAATCTGCAGAAACCTTAATCAGATCTATGCCCTCCTGAAAGCCTGAAGTGCCCAATAATTCATCCTGGTTGAAGGAAGCCTCCAAAACCTCTGAAACTCTCTAGGATGATAGATCTGGCAACCACAATCTCCTAGGAGAAGTTTCAATATTAGATCTGAGATAGAACTCCCTAGATCTAAGAATCTCTGAATCA
Organism: Picea abies; assembly: GCA_900067695.1. Lineage (NCBI taxonomy): Eukaryota > Viridiplantae > Streptophyta > Pinopsida > Pinales > Pinaceae > Picea > Picea abies. The sequence continues at coordinate 6,717 of CBVK0103645777.1, read as the reverse complement.
CCAAGACGTCCTCCTTCCCTTAAACCGTCCCAAACTATAGAAAAAAATCAAGATGTAGTAACTCCTCAAGAATATCTCCCAACTGATGAGCAAGGTCCTGCAAGCAAAACCCAAGTGCTAGAATCTCTCAAGGCTTTGTCAATAAGCTGGATTGAACTTCTCCTCAAGCAATGGTGCAACCCTGCTAGAAACCCCTGAATAGTACGACCCTGCTTCTCTCTTGAATGGATGAAGGAACCTATGATGAGTGTAGAATGGTGTTGGTGGAGTATTTCATCCCCGAGACCAATCTTGGAACAAGTGAGTGGAATATTTCACCACTGAGTTGCTCTCTAGGCTTTGTAATCTCAAAACCCTCAAAATTGTGTGCTCAAGAGCTCAACAAGAAAATACCAAAATATCCAAGATGAGTGAAAGGTGCACCCTAGCCTTTCATTTATACTCCCATTTTGTTTCCCTATTGAGTTATTTTAACCCCTAGGTTCAACTCCTAACTCAACCTCCAACGTTCTAATTCTTCATTAAGTTACTTTTTGCTCTTTTTACCTTTTCCCTAAGTCAACTTCAAAATATAACATTAGTTTGGTTGAATTTTCCCCATGTTGTATGAGACTATGGTCTAGTGGGGATGCCTAGACCACTAAGTCTTCCCATATCTCTTCATCAAGAGGTGGGGTACATTACAGTGTATATTTTAACCTTGTACAATATTTACTGCAAACAGATTTTCAATAAAAGAACAGAAAATATACAATGGCAAATATAAACATTACACAAAGATTTTTCCACTGGAAACCCAAACTGGGAAAACCAACATATTCTATATTCATTCAGGTTACATTGTTCACAATAAAATATACATATAGAAGCTAGTATCATCCAAACCCTAATCCAATGACCTGGATTAGTCAACAACCCTAATTCCTTAACCGGAAATAGAAAACCATCTGCAAAGAAACCATGTGCCCTAATTCCTTAACCGGAAATAGAAAACCATCTGCAAAGAAACCATGTGCTAAAAACCACCTAAATATGTGACACATTTCTCGAGGCAGAAAAACCACCTAAACATGTGACACTACTACTCGTGCAAAGGATATAACACATACCCAACACATTGGCCCTAGTCGACAGGACTCCACATGAGGTATGGTTCGGTAAGAATCCTTGACTTTCACATCTCAAAGTATTTGGTTGTGATCCTTTTGTTCATGTTCCCAAAGAAAAAAGAAGCAAGTTGGACAAGAAGGAAGTCAAGTGTATTTTCATTGGAAACAAAGAAGGAATGAAAGGATATAACCTATGGGATCCTTCATCAAAGGAAATAGTGTACAGACGAGTTGTGGTCTTAAGAAAAGTTGGAAGGAAGTCTGAGCCTGAAGTGACAGTTCAAGCATAGAATGATCTGGAGAAGGTGTGGTTTGAACTGAGGAATGAAGAAGATTATGATTCACATGAGTCGACTGAATCATAGAGGTGGAGCAAATGACCCTCGTTGTAAGGAGCTATGAACGAGTAAGAAAACTAGTTGAAAGGTATAGTCCACCAGACTCCACATTTTTGTTAACTTCCACTGACAAGGAGCTCACGTTGGTCAGGGAGACAGTCGACTCAATAGAGGGTAGACTCTAGAAGGCTAACATGGTCAAAGAGATGGAATCCTTTCATAAGAATGAGACATGGGATTTATTCCAATTACCTAGTGGGAGAAAGCTCATTAGTAGCAAGTGGGTATTCAAGAAAATGATGAATGCGGCTGGTCAAGTCAAGAAATTCAAAGCTCGACTCGTAGCGAAAGGATACTCCCAAGTTGAAGGAGTCGAATTTGGTGAGGGTTTTTACCCTATTTAAAAATTAACTTCCATTGGAGTACTAATGTCTCTGGTTGCAGCATTTGATCTGTAAATAGAAAAAATGGATGTGAAGACAATTTTCCTACATGGGGACCTAGAAGAATAAATCTACATGAAACAACCTAAAGGATTTGTAGTAAATGGAAAGAAATATTTGGTGTGCAAGTTGAAAAGATTTATTTACAGTCTAAAGAAATCACCAAGGATGTGGTATCCAAATTTTGACACATACATCCTTAAATGGGGATTTGTGAGAAGCAAACTTGATCATTGCATATATTCCAAAGAAGAAGGTGGGCATTTCATATATGTAGCATTGTATGTTGATGACATTTTTTTGATCAGAAACAACATGAATGCAATAAAGGAGGTGAATAAGAAGCTATCCTCCAAGTTTGACATGAAGGATCTCGGTGCAACGAACTTCATTCTAAAGCTCGACTCGTAGCGAAAGGATACTCCCAAGTTGAAGGAGTCGAATTTGGTGAGGGTTTTTACCCTATTTAAAAATTAACTTCCATTGGAGTACTAATGTCTCTGGTTGCAGCATTTGATCTGTAAATAGAAAAAATGGATGTGAAGACAATTTTCCTACATGGGGACCTAGAAGAATAAATCTACATGAAACAACCTAAAGGATTTGTAGTAAATGGAAAGAAATATTTGGTGTGCAAGTTGAAAAGATTTATTTACAGTCTAAAGAAATCACCAAGGATGTGGTATCCAAATTTTGACACATACATCCTTAAATGGGGATTTGTGAGAAGCAAACTTGATCATTGCATATATTCCAAAGAAGAAGGTGGGCATTTCATATATGTAGCATTGTATGTTGATGACATTTTTTTGATCAGAAACAACATGAATGCAATAAAGGAGGTGAATAAGAAGCTATCCTCCAAGTTTGACATGAAGGATCTCGGTGCAACGAACTTCATTCTGGGAATATAGATCAAGAGAGATTGAGCACCTAGGAAGTTTTGGTTGAATCAAAATAAGTTTATTGAAACAATTTTGAAAAGTTTTAACGTGTAGGATTGCAAACTTTTAAGGATGCCAATTCTTGTGGGAGCAAGGCTAACTGTTGAACAATTTCCAATAACACTAGAAGAAATAGAGGACATGTTGCATGTCCCTTATGCAAGTGATGTTGGTAGTATAATGTATGTGATGGTCTACATGTGACCATACATTTCTCATGCAGTGGCGGTGTTGAGAAGATACATGTCAAATCTTGGAAAGGAGCATTGGACAACTATAAAGAGAGTATTTAGGTATTTGTGTGGCACAAAATATTATGTTATATGATACCAAGGGAATCCTAGAAATTACAATGAAGTATATGTACATGGCTTTGTTGACGCCATCAGGGTTGGAGATATGGATCAACGAAGGTTGACCAATGGATATGTGTTCAATATGTTCGATGGATCAATCAAATAGATGAGTAAGCGACAGGCGGTTGTAGCATTGTCAAAAAATAGAATATTAATACATAGAAGCTACTCATGGAAGAAAAGAAGTAGTATGGATGCAATGAATGTGTTCATGAATGGGGTTTGAGCAGATATCTATGAAGATAAGTTGTGATAGTCAAAGCACAATATTTCTATAAAAGAACCCAACTTATCATTCCAAGACTAAGTATATTGATGTATAATACCATTTTGTAAGAGACGTGGTGGAAAGCAACAAGGTGTTGTTGGAGAAAGTAGACATGTTGGAAAACATAGTAGACTCTTTGACCAAGTCTGTGAGTGTTGTGAATTTCTCTTGGTGCAGAGAGGCAATGGGTATTTATGCCCTATCTTTGGGAACAAAAGTTTAGGAATCTCTCAGTTTCAGCAAAGAAGACAACAGGTGGGAGAATGTTGGCTTGTTATATTATTTGCAGTGAAAGTCTAGTTGAGGTGGATTGATTAACAGAGAAAATTGAGGTCGAAGTGTTCGATCGAACAAATTAGAAATACAAGTAATAGAAAACAAGTCGAAGAGGTCAACCAACAAGAAGTCGACAGTCGGTCATGTGGAAACTGATTGAAGACGAGACATGGTGGAAAGCAACAAGGTGTTGTTGGAGAAAGTAGACATGTTGGAAAACATAGTAGACTCTTTGACCAAGTCTGTGAGTGTTGTGAATTTCTCTTGGTGCAGAGAGGCAATGGGTATTTATGCCCTATCTTTGGGAACAAAAGTTTAGGAATCTCTCAGTTTCAGCAAAGAAGACAACAGGTGGGAGAATGTTGGCTTGTTATATTATTTGCAGTGAAAGTCTAGTTGAGGTGGATTGATTAACAGAGAAAATTGAGGTCGAAGTGTTCGATCGAACAAATTAGAAATACAAGTAATAGAAAACAAGTCGAAGAGGTCAACCAACAAGAAGTCGACAGTCGGTCATGTGGAAACTGATTGAAGACCGAATGGAGTTTGACTGGTAGTCAACTGGTAAACAAACTTGAAGTTTATTGTAACAGAATCTCGAGATTCATGGGATTTGTAGCCAATGATATACATGGATATGTAACCATTTTTGGGCACCTTTCTTTAGGGTTTTTCCTACTGTAAATCCTATAAATAAGGTGTGTTGTAATGTTGTAAAGAGTTAGAAATTGTAGCTAATATAGATAAATTGATTAGAGGTTGTTGGTCATGTAGATACAAGCTGAATTGGTTACAGGGTTGTCCTTGTGAGAAGAAAGAAAGTATGATGTTGATTGTGTCTTAGGTGTGGACCAAGGTTAGGCATGTAACCTTTTATTTTGAACAAATAAGACAACAAGAGATCAAGATGATCAAGGAATGTTGGTTTTCCCATTTGGGTTTCCTAGGTAAAATCTGTTAAAATTTTGATATGCTCGTTTAACCATAGACAATGTCACGTCATTGTTACCCAACCATAGGCATCCACATATTTCACCCCCGAGCACAATAACCTTTTCTTAGATAGAATGACTATGGAAAGTCAACACTAGAACCAACAAATAAACCCTAACCAAAAACACCAATGTTGCAACAGGAGCACAATACCAATAAAGTGTACCTTTACCAAGAGAAGTGCACAAGAAGAAGATACCATAAATAATTGCACTATAGATGTCATTGTTTCTCCTTAGAATTGCACCCTAGCTTCTGCCACAGTTTCTCCTTAGACTTGTGCCATGTTTTATGAGTGAGTATGTGTATCCAAATGAGCTAGGAGCCTCCTTACTTATACTAGTTTGTCCAAGTGACTTTTCCAAGTGGGGTCGACTTATCTTTCTGGGGTTTTCTATTTCTTTATTATTATTCCCCTTTGGATGACTTCTCTTCTAGCATTTTCACACATCTGTTTAATGGTTCTCTTACCCCCAGAATATTCTATTCTAAGTACAAAGGTTACACTTGCAGGTTAATACCTCCCACAGCTACCAAAACATCAACACTCCCTCTTAGCTAGGGAGGTATTAACTAAGATGTTCTTCATGTAATGGTCTCAAATATATCCATCATGTTGATATTTTGATGTAACTACATAAGATTTTCTTTTGTATTCATATTGGTCAAACCTCGAGAAGGTTATTGTAATCTTATTGTATAAATCGAAGCTACCAAAACATCAACACTCCCTCTTAGCTAGGGAGGTATTAACTAAGATGTTCTTCATGTAATGGTCTCAAATATATCCATCATGTTGATATTTTGATGTAACTACATAAGATTTTCTTTTGTATTCATATTGGTCAAACCTCGAGAAGGTTATTGTAATCTTATTGTATAAATCGACTCAAAAGAAATTATTATTTTATTGTTATCCTTATTGTAAATGTCAAAACAACCCCTCATAGGGTTTCATATTTTTGGGAGTCAATTATGCATATAAACAGAGGTTGAGTTCCTCTCATTTGTATACACACACAAATCACCTTCTCTTGTGTATTTGGAGCATAGAAAAGAAGGTATAGCGTAGGAGGTATTGATTTCTTGGTCTTGGTCTATTTATGGAGAGTTATAGCATGGCATTGTACTGGTTGAAGGAATCTATACTGAGGAATTGGTTGTTAGGTTTTCTCCCCCATGAGGGTTTCCTAGGATATATCTTGTGTTCTATTATTGTTTATCTTTCAATGATCCTATTACATGCAATTGTTAATGAATGTTAAAAGAAGATAACTGTAACTTTTAAAAATTTCAACATGGTATAAGAGCAGGCATGAATAGAAGACAATTCACATATCTAGAAGACAAAAGGATCCATTTTTATTGATAGGAGTGGTTTCTGGACAAGACAATACCACCAATAAGTGTGCCCTAGTGGAGCCCATATTTTCCCTAGATCAAATCTTCAGAATCCAGAATTTGTGATTTAGGGGAAATATGAATACCATAATCAAGATTGATGAGAAGTTGGAGGGAGATGGAAACTTCAGATCCTGTAGGTACAAAGTATCCCTACTCCTAGAATAACATGATCTAGAGAAGTTCACTAAATAAAAGGTTTCATAACCAGAGGGAGATGAGGCTAAAGAAAAGCACAAGAAGGATATGATCAAAGAAAAGAGGATTATTGCAAACTCCATTAAGGACCATCTTATTCATCACATATATTCATTATCCACTCCAACATAAATGATGGATTCCTTAACCCGATTGTTTGAAGGCAAAAACATCTATCGAAGAATGACCTTGATAACTTAGTTAAAGAACGTGAGGATGTAGAATTAAGAAACCATCCACTCTTACTTCTCAATAGTGAACCAGGTCAAGGACCAAATAGAAGCCATTGGTGATACAATGAATGGAGAATAAATGGTGGTAACCACCTTGAATGGACTCCTAAGGTCATGGGATGCATTTATTCAAGGGATATTCTCAAGAAGGAAGCTAC
>CBVK0103645721.1:0-26411 GCA_900067695.1 Picea abies | reverse complement strand
TCCGATCTATAAAGTTCAAGTGTTTCCTGCCAGAGTCCTTTCCTGCTATAAGCCCTTATAACTGCATTCCACAAGTAAACATTCCGTTTACGCATTCTGTCAAAGATATTGCGTGCGTTTTCCCAACCATCCCAAGTGCCATATAAAGTTATAAGTTTGGTAACCAAAACTATGTTTTTTTCAAGTCCACTCATTAGTATCCGGGCATGGATTTGTTGAAGCTCATTCACGCTCTTACACGCCTGCAAAAGAGAAGAGAAGGCTTTGAAGCCGAGTGAGTAGCCTCTATATACTGTGTTGGTTTCCTTGTTTTGCAATTCCCAGTTTAGATTTTGAGCGGTTTCTTCTTCAACAGCATCAACAGTAGTGAAGATAGAATGATGGATATCCAGACAAAAGGGGATGTGAAAATACTTGTGGGTTATTATTATTCTGTGAGAAATGCAGCGATGAATATGAGCCGATTCCATGGTTCCCAACATCGAGACCATTACCGAATTTCCTGTTATCAGAAGTAAAATACGCCATGAATGAGTTGGTTCAGCTTAATCCTGCCAATCCCATGTAATACAATAACGCCTTAAAAGAATTGTGGTATTACTAGAAACGCTAGGGTGCTACTTGGAGAGCAGAGGATAAATGTGGTCTCGACAATACTGGTGTTTGTGCGAGGATGGTAGTGTGACCTTCACTACTATATGACAATAATTTTGGTTCTTGTGATCTTTGTAATTACAAATTTTCACAGTTTTTGGGTTGTCTACCACAATATTGATCCTCCCTCAAAATTATAATTACCTCGCATAACATTTTTAACAATCATATTTATGATAAATTTATCATATCTCATGCCATAAAGTCATATGCCAAAATCAAATATATAAAACACAAAAATCTTTAAATCTAATTATAAGGTGTTTCATAATCAAAATTATCATAGCTCATGCAATAAAATTATATGCCAAAATCAAATATATATAAAACACAAAAATCATTAAATCTAATTATAAGGTGTTGCATAATCAAAATTATTATAGCTTATGCCATAAAATCATATGCCAAAATCAAAGATATAAAACACAAGAATCATTAAATCTATTTATAAAGTGTTGCATAATCAATGAATGATAATTATCACAAGGCATTCATTACTAACCATTCATCTCTTAACATTGAGGTTTGAGGTGTAGAACCTTGATATTTCAATTCTTAACCATTATTCTAGAGCTTTCTATTCTTGCAGTATATGATTTGTTGTTAACAGACAATTGGCTTCTTGCACGTACTATTAATGATGTAGCAGAATTGGATCGAGCAGAAGCACTTGCAGCAGGGGCTATATGAACTACCACTTATCTCTCTCTCTCTCTCTCTCTCTGCCGATATGTATCATTCTTTTTTGGACCCGAAAGTCTATCCCCAACGAGCCTTAATGAGCAAGTGAATACGCAAGCTTTACATGTAGTAATTGTTTCTTGGTGTTTGGAATTGTTATGATCAAAGTTGAAAAATTTGCATTGCTTGCTTTAGGCAGGGCTTTTTAATTGCTTGACATTTGAAATTGCCATGATCAAAGTTGGAAAATTTTCATTGCTTGCCTTGGGTAAGTCTTTTTAATTGCTTACCATCTCAATGCCACTGCCAACCATTGCTTTGATGCAATGGTTGCAATTTTCATTATTATGACTAGAACAATTTTCATTATTATGACTAGAACAATTTTCATTATTAAGACTAGAACAAGAGTGACATAGAGGGCAATAATTGGCAAATGTTGACCTTGAATAGCAATCTATAAAGAAAGATTGACATAAACAACTACTCTCTTAGCACACAAGAAATATATATTTATAAAGTCTTTATTAAAAATGATATCATCCATTTTTTTCAATTAGAAACAAAATTGTAATCTAAAAAACTACTATGAACTAAAAATTTAATAAAGCCAAGAAAGAAAATTTAATAAAGCCAAGAAAGTTATATCAAGAAAGACAATAACAATGTTCTAGATGACATGAGCCAAAGATAAATGAGCATAGAAGGACTCAACATGTTGCCATGCATATTTGATATAAGGACATTAAAAAAAAAAGGTGCTTAAGAGACTATTATTGGCTAGAAAATGCAAATTTGATATAGGAACATAACCAAAAAAAAAAAAAGGTGTTTAAGAGGCTTAGTTTACTACAAAATCCACATTTGAGAATAAGAGCTTTAGCATCTAGAGTTTATTTAGTTAAGCATTTAATGTAGCCTTTTAGACAACTAGTTACAATATGGATTAGTTTACTTATACTTGAGGAAACTTGGGAGCAATTCCATTACTAGTTTTTCCACAAATACATGGGAGATTTTACATTTAATTTGGAAACTATAATATTTGGTATTGAACTTCTAATTTTATTTAGCACAAACTTGTCAAAATCATCTAGTGTGAATTTCTCCTTGTTTTGGCCATGGGATTGAATCTATAGAGTTAGTGTCAAATATATTTAATATTTTCTAAATATTTCTCTTGAAGAGATTCAAAACTAAGAAAGGAGGGTTTTGACCAGAGGCTTATTGTCACCAAATAAAGTGTTGGAGGAAAAATGAAAAGCTAACCCTCTTCCGCCTTAAAAGAGGGTTTAACTACCTCTCAAGCATTCCAATGCTTTAGGCCATGGCGATACCTTTACTTTTATCTTTGGTTATGGGTAAAAAGAAATATTAAAAGCTTGGATCTAACCCTCATTTCTTTCCATTTCGGGCCTTAGGGTGACACACTCCACAACAATACATTCCAAACCTCTTGACCTTATAAGCCTAGACCATCCACTTAACACACATGTTAAAAATTCTAAATTTAGACTTTGAAAAGCTCCGATGCCAATTTAAATTATTTGAAAGTTTAACTCTCAATGAGTTTTGACACCAAACAAAGAATGCAAATATAATATGCTCTATCATCAACTCTAAACATTTTTAAAAATCCAACAAAGCACATCAACATAAGTGTACATCTAAACACAAATTAATTGCATTAACCGAATAAGGATACATCAATATAAGTTGCGGTTTATGATGCTAAGGCCACTCAACAAAAGTTTGTAGCTCATAGGGCATTGTTAAACATGTACAACTCGCATGGGCATTTCAATAATATAAGACTTTCAAGGCACTTAAATTTGATGCCAAACACTTACAACTATAATGCTTAGCACCATACTCTTATGATCTGGCATGCATGGCTATTACATATATAAACATTCTTTAGGGTTCCATTGTTCACTCATTCCACTGAATCTTTTATATCTTTGATCCATGTTTTAACTTTATTGGTTGTTGGGATAATTTCTTTGCATGCTTCCTAGGATTCCTAGTAGGTGTTACCCTTGTGTGATAAATTTGACTAGGACAATTTTAGTACATGTGTCCTTCTTTTGATAGACACATGTTGATAGTTCTTCACAACACTCAATAGGGTCAAGTTTCCATTGTCAGGTTTTCAATAACTCTAACGCAGTTCTCCATAGTGAATTATTTACAAATTCTCCCACACTTTGCTTGGTCTATTTACACACATCTTTTATATGATCACCAAGTTAATATAAACAACTTCAATACCCATTTTTTTAGTAATTCCAATTCTTCCCATTACTAAAAACATGTTATCCTTAACTCCCAATATTATTCTAAATTTCTCGAACTGCTCTTTGTTCAAGGTTTAGTAAATAAGCTTGCCATGTATTCAATGGTATTGTGGAATTATGGCTTTACTTTGCTACTTTCTTACATTCAAGTCTCAAATGGTGAAGTTGAACTTCAATTTGCTTTGACCTTTGCATGAAATATCACATTTTTTGTTATTTGATTTGCATTATAGTTGTGATAGTTAGTTTCTCCTGCTTCTTTTCGTAATTGTCCAAGATTCTTCTCGTCTAGATTGTCTCACATGTTATAGTCATTGATCCTTTATATTGTGACTTAGTTAAAGACAACACCACTATTTGTTACTTCTCACTATGCCATGAGATAATTGTTGATCTAATCTAAAAAGTATATCTAAATGTTGAACTCCTTTTATTTGAGCATGCAATCCAGTTAGAATCAAGGAATTCGATTAGTTCAAACTTCTCATTTTTTATCATATTCCAAGACATAATTCACTTGCATTTGATGTAGCACAAAATCCTCTTTTTAACTTTCCAATGGATTGATTTATCTTCAACCATATACCTAGAGATTGCACTAACAATAGAACTAAGTTAGGCTGGGTGATTGTCAAATAAATCAAGTTCCCAACAAGTCACCCATGCATGTTTTCTTTTACTACTTTTCCTTCTTCATGTATTCTTACCTTTTCTCCTACTTTGACTCGAGTTTCAATCTGCTCATGGTCTCCCATTCATACTTTTCCAATGGGTTTTTGACATACTTTGTTTAAGATAGAAAGTTTGTCCCATGGTTTTGTTCAACTTTCCTTTTAAGGTAATAATGAAAGACTCTTAAGTCTTCAACATCAAAGGTCTTCCATAGATTGTGCTTCATTCTTATAAGTGCTTACACAATTGCCAGTGATAATTAAGTCACCCATGTACAAGATTGTGAGCATCAATTCTTCATATCTAGTTTCCTTCACATAGAGGACCTTCAAATTAGAGGGATCCTTCCTCTTGAAAATACTCATTAAGCCTCATGTACTAAAATCTCTGACATTACTTCCATCATCATACAACACTTTCCTTAATCAACACACCATATTTTATTTTTGGGTTCTTGAATCCCTTTAGTTTCTTTAGGTATACTTCATTTTCAATAAACCCATTCAAGATAGAACTCTTAATGTCCATTTGATTGGAAATCCAACCAAACTGAGATGCTAAAACCAACATTGCTCTAATGGCATACATCTTTTCTACCAAGAAAAATGTTTCTTCATGACCCACTCCTTCCTTTTGGGCAAATCCTTTAGCCACGAGCCTTGTTTTGTGCTTAACTATAATGTCATCAAATTTATACTTCATTTTATAAAGTCATTTGCATTTAATAGTCTTATTTCCTTATAAAAGTTTTCCCAACTCTCGGGTTTGATTTCTTTTGATTGAATCCATTTATTTTTGCAAAACCTCATTCTGTTCTAATGTGTCATGTGCTATGCTTCCTTATATGAAGGCGGTTCTTCCACATTCATCAACACAAAGTTCACCATTGTTTCTTTTGACTATATGAGTGCTATCCAAGTCTTGTTGTACTTTTCTATATCTTTGTCCAAGTTTGAGCCTTATTGATTTCTATCCATCTAGACCCTTTGTCTTTTCCATTCCCAAGCTAATGGTGCCACAATTTTCTAAGATTAGCCCCCTTGAATGGTTAACTAGGAAGTAAGAAGTCAAAAATTAGGTAGGGATTCTTATGTCTTTTGCTTTCTCAAAGCCTTAAATTAATGAATCACAAGTACCTCTATTTCAAGGTTAGGTCAATATAAGAAATCCATATTACTCTTGAGAAGTCCACTCTGAAGACCCAAGTTCCAAGTTTTCAGTGTCCCTATTGTTTGATATTTAAGGCTAAGGGAACTCATGATTTAAATAGTGTTTTTGTTGCTTGAACCTTGAGAAACTTGTACATTTAGACACTTAGAGGTTGAAGGAATGTAGCATGTTCATTAAGAATTTCCTACTCTTGACCAGACCGTTGAACATCTTCAATTTGAAGGTCAAATTTGAGGTCGCGTTCTTCAACTATCAATCCAACTTATCAAATCCTAGCCCTTGAATGACCCCTTTGTTCAATGAACTACACTATGATACCATGTTCAAGTAATTTCTTACAGTTAGACATTTTTTTGCACTATTATCATGCTAACACATGTCCTAGTTATAGAGCCTCCATCGTTTAGCATGACTCAGAACTTGTGAAATTGGACAGTATGAGTACCATGTTCAAGTAATTTCTTACAGTTAGACATTTTTTTGCACTATTATCATGCTAACACATGTCCTAGTTATAGAGCCTCCATCGTTTAGCATGACTCAGAACTTGTGAAATTGGACAGTATGAGAATCGAGCAATTAAATCCTTGGTTACTCAAACTCTAATAGTTTCTCAAACTCTAAAAAACATACTTCTTAAGGTGAATTAAACTCCCTAAGTACAAGGGGAATTTGTGTTAATTAAAGTAGAGAATCTTCCCAGAAGTTTCATCATGCAACAATTAATGCATAAACCTCCTCGACCTTTTCCCTACTTGTGAAGCCACTTTTTACTTTTTCACTACGAGTGTTATGGTTTTCTTATACTTATTCCATTTGTATGACTATAAAGTCTAGAATAATTAATGAATCATCCACCCTTATAGATCTTACTCCAAGATATCTTCAACCTTAATTATTAATTTCCTTAGCATAGTGCCATAAATCTCAAAGTTGAGAAGTAAAGTCCTAAATTAGAAATCATTCATACCTAAAATATGTTCATCCAAAACTTCCAGGTGCTTTAGAAAGTAACTATAAGATACACCCTCACTAAATAAGAGAAAAAATGTTTTGAATGTTTGGCTCAATAAGACCTATAGGCTTTCAAGTTTCTATTTGACAAGATTACTACATTTTAAGATAAAGGTTACTCTAGAAAGTCTTTGGGAAGTCAACATTGTTATCGCAGGATTTGTACTTATGCAAATCCCAACACAAGTCCCCAAATCTTGCATAACAATGGAAGATCCTACCACTATCACCTCATACTCAAGCCTATATGAGAAATAGGTAGCCTCCTTGGATGGGGTTGTGAGGGCAATGTCAACTCTTGAACCGAAACTAGAGTGAGCACCATCAACTCTAAGGTCCACATTCCATTAGTATCTTGGCATTGTCCTATTTGGAATGTAGAGTCGATTGCATAGAAACTTCCTATTTTGTCATCCAGGTAAAATATTTCATCCATGGGACCTTTTGGGGACTCAACATGGTATCTAACAATGGGTTCTCTATAGAGGGTAACAAAACCACCCTCATGGTGAGGGATGGTAGCATATGATAAGTCCATCTGAAGGATACCTCCCAAGGTTGTCGGCCATTCCCTGGATAATAACATCCCCCAAGCATCAGGTATATCAATCACTACAACATTCATCACAAGGGAAATGTAAGGAAAAGCGACTAGGTTAACCCTAAGGTCCTTAATAAGGCCACATACAGTGATAGGTTTAGAGTCTACTCCGCACACATTTCGATAAGGTCGTGAAATTTCAGGGCCAAGTTGTTGCATCACCTTTAAAGCCATAATATTCGTGGAGGCACCCAAGTCTAACATACAATTATGGAGGGTGAACTCGTTCACCAGGAGAGAAATGAAGAAGGGTGCATGCTTTCCATTTTTTCTACCAATATTCTCAGCATGAAGGATTATAGGAAGATCCTCTTCATCTTGAGACTCCTCAAGGTCAAGGTTTTGTGAAGGTGTGAGGTTGTCAACCTTTTCTTCTTCACTAGGGCCAAATGTTGCTAGAAGATTATCAAGTTCAAAAATTTCCAACTTATTGCCATCCTCCTCGGGGATACAGGTGGTGGAAGAGCTAATTTCTTCCTTAAAGGTCCCATCTTCCTCCCCTAGTTCCTTATTTGTGAGTGTTTGGAGCTATGTTTCAGTCTCCCTAGCAATATTCACAATTTCGGTGTGCCATTTTCTCTTAGTGACAGGGTATGGTTCTTCATGAGATGTATCTACCCATGCAATATTATTCATGTCTAGTTGAGAGGGGGCACATTTTTTATTTAGGGCATTTACCTTGGTCATGAGGGTCTCATAGGATAGCGCAAGATTCGTAATCTTTCCCTCAAGGGCACTCACCATAGGGGGGTCATTAAGTTCACATGATTTTAAATTGCTTTCTACTTGGGAGGCAAGATCTTGTGCCTCCTCAAGGGTCTTAGGGGATTTATCTTTTAACAAGAATTGAAACTGCCCTTCGAAAGCGTTTATATAGTGGGCTAACGTAACCACCTCTGTGGTTATGTTGTTGGAAGCAAATTCTTTCAACAAGGCATTAAATCTTTCGTTGAATTCTCTCACAAACTCTTGCTCGTATTTCTGAATTTTGTGAAACTGGGAGAAAAGGAAATCTTGATCTTTTCCATCACCCCACTTCTTCATGAAAGCACTCTCAAAATGTTCCCAGATTTTGATACTCTTGCTTGGGAGGTTGTCATACCATGCCCTAGCTTTTCCTACTAATGAGGCAGAGAAGAGCCTCATGATCACATCTGAGTCTTGGTTTTTAGCTTCGTGGAACCCACATTCGTCATAGAATCTACAAAAATGATGTTTGGCCTTGGTGTCATCACTACCAAAGAATTTAGACAGCCATAAATTAGCATCCTCGGGCATATCATGGGGAAAACCACAGATCTTACTCATGTCTAAAGGTCCAAAAACGTTGTCAGAAGCCCACTTTGGAGGAGCCATGGGCTTAGGTTTGTAACGACGACCCGTATGGGTTGTCATCAATGGAGTCGCCAGATGATCTTCCTTAGATCATCAAAGGAAGGTGAGGAAACTACCCTCAGTGGAGTCGCCGGGTAAGCTTGTAGGATAAGGGCTTCAGGAGAAAGTTTACCAAAGATATGTCGTTGAAGAGAATGACTCAATTCTCCCCGGTAACGGCGAAAAAATGTTATTGAAAAATTTCTACTTGTGCAAAGCCCAACACAAGATCCCCAAATCTTGCATAACTATGGAAGATCCTACCATTGTCACCTTAGTAAGAACTTGCCTCGTTTTAGTGATGGAAGAGGTCCACCACAAGGGAGGCTTCCCCGGTAACCTCAAGGGATCAAAGTAGCAAGTATAGTAGCCAAGCCTACCACCCCCTCTCTTGATCACCTAAAGATTGGCATAGGTCAAGGTAGTGGAAGAGGTATGAAGTTGTTTGAGTACCTACCCAGAACAAGAACACTTTACATCATATATATGACTATTTCCAAGTCCAAACATGCAATTAATACCTCTTGAAGACACTAGACAATATAAATTACAATGACTTTTGTAAATTTGCAGTAGTAAACAATGATATGACAACAATAATTGATTTACAACAAAAACAACAATTAATTATCATAAATGCAACAATTGATCATTAAAACTTAGCATACATCCACTAGAACATTATCCAATTGTTCAATGCAATTTCTAAATATGTTAGGCCACCTTTACAAGAGTGTATGCAACAAATAAGAGTGTTATTAGATGGTTGTAGCAAACTTATGTGACAACAAAAAATTATCCAATGAGTTTGCCAATGTTAGTGTTAGTTAAGTTAGTATAATTCTTAAGAGAGTTGAGAGAATGAGTTTATCAAACAATTCACCATGAGAATGCTTTAAAACCAATGCCTTTAAAAGGTTATAGAGTCTTATAACAACAAATGCAACTAGGATTGGGTGATGGCCTACTTCAAACCAAGAGCTAGGATTCAAACTCTAAGTTGTTAACACATTAGGGCCTTAGGGTTTGAATCTTGAGGAGAAGGACTTCTAGGGTGCAAGCACATTTGGGCCTTAGAAACCGTTTCTCCCTTCTTGTAGCTTCAACTAGGTCAAAATCAAAAGTCCAAGGCTAAAATACTAAAGTGATAACACTTTAGGGCTTTAGGAGTCTAACCCTAGCAAGGATTCTTTCACAAATTTTGGTCAAAAGTCACCTTGTGAGAGGAAGCACTTATGCTCCTCTATTAGGGTTTCACCAAGGAAGATATATAGCAGGAAATAAAAAATTTACCATGAAACATTAATAGCATAAGAATAAAATTGCAAAAAATTTACTTACTTCACCAAGATGCCATGAGATAAAACCCTAATTGAAGAAATTCCCATCTAAAATCAGAAAAACCATCCATAAATTGACCTTCCAAGCATAGTGCATGAGTTCAAGAGAGCTAGTAATCCTTAAAGGGAGAAAAATTCAGAAGTATCTCTCACAAAGGTGAGAAGTTGTGATGATAAAATGAAATGTAAGGGTGGCCTTTTTATATGAGGCCACCCTAATACAATTTGTCCACAAAATTTGCAACAACATAAAGTAAGCGGGGTTGACCCCTTAATTTACCTCTAACAATATGCCAAAATACAAAATAAAACCCTAAAAAGGGTGGCATCATGTGCTAGAAGGGTGACATCATGCTAGGAGAGGGTGACATCATGCCTCCAAATGCAAATGTTGGGCCTCCAAAGGCCAAGTGGCATGATCCAAAGGTGAATGAGTGTAAAGTGAAGTGTCTCCTCACCCAAAGTCATGCCTATTAGCTCCGATACCCATCCATACATCAAAACCCTAGCCAAGAAGATGATGTCAAGGGCTAGGAGGTGACATTGGGGGCCTTCAAATGCCATGTCCAAGACTGAGAGGATTGCAATATCATCTCCAAGTGATGTCCAAACATTTGCTACTACAACATCTTGTATGCTCTATGCACCAAAGCCCTAGGGTACTTTGCCTAGCTTATGGGGCTTCCAACCTATATGTGTGGCATAGTGACCAAAACTGCTCAAGTCATGCCCATTTGTTCAACATTCAAGGCCTCGAGAATGTGAGAGCCACTGTCTGAGGGTGGTGAGTCAATGGATGACCCATTGATCTCCATCACACATGCCAAAGTGATACAATAAAGGCACAACATCCTGGGTACAAGCCTAGGATGTTCTTCAAGAACCATGTCAGGGGCATTCAAAACAAGCCAAAGTATAAAATATGGTTAGCCAAAGTTCATAAGAAACATTGGTCCTTAAGACATACAAAGTAAGTCACAACTTAAGATATAATCTATGTAAGATAATTCACCTCAGTATCCCCTTCAAACATCACACTAGCTAGGACCCCATGTGGGTTACCAAGTTTAAATATGGGAGGGTCTTCATTCAACCTTATTAGGTGTGCCACCTAGACATGAAATAAAATAACCCGAGTAGAGGGATAGGTCCCAAGCGTGACAAGGGAAAGTAAAAACCCACCAAGAGTAAGTGTGAAAATGATATGGTCCAGGGCTTACTTCATGGATTATGGTGTTATGAATCCATCTCTATGAGCGCCTTTGTGGAGGGTGTGCTTTCTCTTAAGTTACCCAATATTTACGTACCACCTTTGTCCAAACCCCTTTATTAGCCATCTTTCCAATCCTTGATTTTTGTATTATCTTTGCTAGTCCCCTTTAAAAGGTTTCAAGATTTATCGTCACTTTTTCTTTGAGACCTGGGTGAGAATTGAGCGAGTAGAGCTCAAGTTGGACCAAATTTTGGAGGTCATGCTTTGCTATGTTCACTTTCTTTTCTAGCATCATTTTCTTATTCTTTTATTTCTAGCATCATTTTCTTATTCTTTTATAGCAACTGTGGAACAACCTCTTGGAATTTAACCCCTCTTCTCATGAGAGAATGGACCATAGAAAAAGTTTAGTACAATATGAGGGGATCCATTATGGAAAGTGTCAAGTACAATCAGGAGCAGAGCATTACCCTTGGGAGCCCCCCACAGTATTACCCCTTTTCCTTGGGTAGTGAAAACACGGGACTAGGGCACAAAACCTGACCACCAAGGTGAAACAAGGCAATTGACACAATTTCCTAAACCAGTGATCCATTATCCAACTTCAACCAAAGATCCTCATCGACATGTCCAACAATTTAAGTACAACACTTTGCATGAAATAAGGACTAACATATGACCACCAAGGTGAAACAAGGCAACTGACACAATTTCCTAAACCAGTGATCCATTATCCAACTTCAACCAAAGATCCTCATCGACATGTCCAACAATTTAAGTACAACACTTTGCATGAAATAAGGACTAACATACCTCATGGTGACAATAACTTACCATCTCCCATAATCTATGTTGCTTGAATGTGATGAGCCTTGGTTGATCCAACTGTGTACTATACCTAGGGAGGTAATATGGGAGGTACCCAATGGGAATGGGGTTATGTATTATTAGTGGAGGCCATTCAACGTAAGGTGGAATAGATCCACCATAGTATTAAATAAGGCCCACTATGGTAGTTAGAGATAATAAATATGATTTCTAGGGAATGAATATTCAAATGTTATATACCAATACTAGATCTGCAAATATGCTTCAGAAATAAACCAATAATAAATTCCAAACCATTCACTGAGATATTGAACACAAGAAATAGAGAAAACCCTTGAGGTAGGGTGACACTGACACGATATATCAATCCTCAAGGAAGGATAAAACTCCTCAAGCAATACTTGCTTGTACATTAACAATATACTTCACCATGCCAATACATTCCATACACTTCTTTATATAGCATTCTCTATCTTCTAGGAGCATTCTAGAGAAGGAATCTTCTAGAAATCCTATTTATTATCTCTAACTACCATAGTGGGCCTTATTTAATACTATGGTGGACCTAGTCCATCTTACATTGAATGGCCTCCACTAATAATACATACCCCATTACCATTGGGTACCTCCCATATTACCTCCCTGGGTATAGTACATTCCACCCCCCTTAAGCATGTTTCATCCTCGAAACATGAGAAGAGGCCATATGATATGACCTGCTAATAATTGTAGCCAATTAGTACCAAGTATGACCATCCATCCATCCTAATGGAAGATGCATATGATGTCCAATTGCTTCTTTTCCACTTGGATCTTGCTCTGCCTCGCTCCAGTGTTTCCATGGGATTGGTTCTCTAGCCCGATGTCTTCCTGTAGTGGTAGTAGTCCTCCTTGCACCTCTTGATTGGTTTCCTTTATGGTTCCTTGCTGGTGCATAAGTGTGTTGATACACACGCCCTTGCCTTGATGACTATTGTTTATCGATATGATGTGGATGGTGATATACATCAACTGTAGGAATCGACTCTTTTTGCATCAGTTCTGCCACCTGGTTTCCCTTTTAGTCAATTATCTCCTTGGATTCATTACTGTGTCCTTCCTGTGGCTTTGTTTCATCTCCTTTTGTTGATTATGCCTCTGATTCAACTTCAGAATCTACAAGAACTTATGTGCTTGCTGTCATGGGCCCTTCTATCTTACTAAGATACACATCCTACAATGTGATTTTATTTTTCTTGTACCACAGCTTCAAAAACTTCTTTTGCACATTAATATTAATGGTACCCACTGATTCTATCCAAGGATATCCCAAAACAATATCCACTTCATCCATATTCATAGCATAAAAATATGAATGCAAAAAACAATATCCACTTCATCCATATTCATAGCATAAAAATATGAATGCAATACATATTTATCCATGGTAATCTTCAAATATTTAAAAATTTGAATATTTTCACCTTCAACCTGTGTGTTTTGAATATTCTTTGCAACAACTTGCAATCTATTAACCAACTGAACATTAATAAAATTATGCATGTAACTGGGGTTAATATAAATAATGATTTTTTCATAATGAATACAACCAGGAACCTGTAATATAGATTTTCCACATGCAAATAAACCCTTGGTGCATTCGTTATCCTTACTTTTGGAACGAGACCACTTGTCTAAAAATAAATTTTCATATTCTTTATCTGAAAGTGCATGAATCTCTTTAGATTTAACTTTATTTCGCCATACACCATCATCATCCATGAAACTTTTCCATACCATATCTCTCCATATGTTTCCCCATAATGATTTTATATGTTTGATGCATTATTCAATACTATGACCATCCTCCTTTCCAGTAAAAATCATCTTGTTGAGAGAAATCTGCAACAAAAACAAGGGTTTAAAAAAATAAATCGCTTTGGAAAATCGCGGCTTTTTTCGGAAAAAACCATGAAAAACTGTCGATTTTAAAATGCTCATAACTTTACTTCCTGGACTCCATTTTGGGTGATGTTTTTTTGAAGTTGGGTATTTTTCCGAGATGAATCCAAATATCCAATTATTTTCAACAATTTCTGAGCAAAAGTTTCATATCTAAGCCTGAAGTGTGTCGTCCCCTTTTTTTTCTGCAAAGATAACAAAAAAATTCTTCCCTTCTTTGCCCAAGGAAAGAGCTCTGATACCAAATGTTATATACCAATACTAGATCTTCAAATATGCTTCAGAAATAAAGCAATAGTAAACACCAAACCATTCATTAAGATATTGAACAGAAGAAATAGAGAAAACTCTTGAGGTAGGGTAACACCATATACTAATCCTCAAGGAAGGATAAAACTCCTCAAGCAATACTTGCTTGTACATTAACAATATAATTCACCGTGCCAATACATTCCATACACTTCTTTATATTGCATTCTCTATCTTCTAGGGACATTCTAGAGAAGGAATCTTTGAGAAAGCCTATTTATTATCTCTAACTACCATAGTGGTCCTTATTTAATACTATGGTGGACCTATTCCACCTTATATTGAATGGCCTCCACTAATAACACATAACCCCATTCCCATTGGGTACCTCCCATATTAACTCCCTAGGCATAGTACATTTGATACCAAATGTTATATACCATTACTAGATCTGCAAATATGCTTTAGAAATAAACCAATAATAAACACCAAACCATTCACTGAGATACTGAACACGAGAAATAGAGAAAACCCTTGAGGTAGGGTAACACCATATATTAATCCTTAAGAAAGGATACCACTCCTCAAGCAATGATTGATACATTCACAATATTCTTCACTATGCTTTATTACAATGCTTACACTTCTTTATATATCTCTCTTTATCTCCTAGGAACCTTCCAGAGAGATTTCTCACATTTATTACATCTAACTACCATAGTCGGCCTTTATTAATATAGTGGACCTAGTCCACCTTACATTGAATGACCACATTCTCATATATGAAATGACTTCCACTAATAATACATAACCACATTCCCATTGGGTACCTCCCTAGGTACCCCATATTACCTCCTTAGGTATACTACATATGAAGGGAGCAATGATGTTTTTGAATATTGACTTGAGATTGAGATATCATCAATTACAAATTAAGGAGGAACATATCCCCAATACTGCATTTAAGACAATATTTAGACACTATGAGTTTACAGTTTTATCATTCGGTTTGACGAACGCCTCAGAGGTATTCATGATTTTGATGAACAAGTGTTCTATGAATACTTGGACAAGTTTGTTAAAGTATTTATTGATGACATACTTATTTATTCTAAGATCAAAGAAGAGAACAATGAACATTTGATATTGGTCCTATAGTGTCTATGAGAAAACAAATTGGAGAAGTTATCAAAATGCTCTTTTTACCAACCAAATATTCATTACTTTGGGCATATCATATCTAGTGAAGGTATCATTGTGGATCCAACGAAAGTAGAGGCGATTATGGAATGGCCAACAATGACAAATGTGCAATAATTATGTATCTTTATTGGTTTATCAGGATATTACTGAAAGTTTGTTGAAGTTTTTTCAAAGATATAAAATCCAATCATGGAATTGTAGAAGAAAAAAAAAAGTTTGTATGGACTGAGAAATGCATGGAAGCATTTTAAAATCTCAAAGAGATTTTGACAACAACTCAAATACTAAAGGTTATTGATATGGAAAAATAATTATTGGTATGAACAGACGCATCCAAGGAAGGATTAGGTAGAGTTTTGATGCAATACAGTCGAGTGATCGCTTACATTTCAAGGAAATTGAGAAGACATGAAGAGAACTATGAAACAAATGACTTGGAGTTATTGGAAATTGTATATGCCTTCATATTTTGGAGACATTATCCGATTGGGCGAAATTTTGAATTAAAGACACATCACTGTGGATTGCAGCATATATTTACTCAAAGTGACTTGAACACGTGACAAAGGCATTGGTCAGAATTACTTAGTGAATACGACTTTGAGATTACTTACATAAAGGAACGATGAACATGGTGACATATGTGTTGAGTCAGAGACCACACATATTCTCGATAATACCTCTTAAGACAAGCCTACAAGAAACGATTCTAACTCTACATATAAACAATGACTGGTATAAAGAAGTTAAGGATAATATTGGACAAAATACCATGTTGGTACCAAATTTTGAAGTTTATTCATTCAAGAGCGACAGATTTTTGAGATATAACAAAACAAATTATGTAATGTCTAATGACGAATTATGATGTTTGATCCTAAGTGAATCTCATTGAGCGATGTGCATGTCTCATCTGGGAGTCACAAAGATGAAGGAAGACCTTAAGCCTTTATTGTTCTAGAAAGGAATGAAAGCATACATTGTTAGTTACATGGTGAGATGTCTAGAATGTCATCAAGTGAAGGATGAACATAAACATCCAACAAGATTATTACAACCACAAACTATTCTGGACTTGAAATGGGAAGTCATTTCGATGGAATTTATTGTTTTATTTCCATTGATGGAAAGGGAAGACGATATGAGTTTTGCGGTAATTGACACTCCGACGAAGAGTGCACACTTTATTCTAGTTCGTACAACGTATCAGGTGCCAGACATAGCTAGAGTATTTCTCAGCGAGTTTTATAGATTACATGGTGTACCAGGAAGGATCATATCTGATCGAGGATCAGTGTTTATAGGATGGCTGTGGAGCAATTTTCAAGAGGCCTTGGGAACACAACTGAACTTTAGTATAGAAAATTACCTTGATACAAACGGACAAATAGAAAGAATGAACCAGATTTTGGAGGATATGTTGCATATGTATGTTATGGATCAACATAAATGTTGGGAGGAATTCTTGCCATTGGTAGAGTTTGCTTACAATAAAAATTACCAAAGTATGATTAAGATGGCACCGTTTGAGTTTCTTTACGGTAAACCATGTTGGATGTTGTTGAGTTGGGATCAACTTGAGGATAGGGTCTTGGTTGGACTGAAAGTGATCCAAGAAATTAAAGAACATATGCAATCAATAAGATAGAGGATTAAAGAAGCACATGATCGGAAAAAATAAATGTTGATGCACATCGCGTTGACCACAATTATGAAATTGGCTACAGAGTTTTCTTGCTGGTAAAACTGCACAATAGTTGGATCAAGTTCGGAAAGGGTGATAAAATATCTCCTAGGTTTGTGGGACCTTTCGAGGTTGTGGAAAAGAAAGGACCCATGGATTATCGACTAGCCTTGCCTGATTCTTTGAGGTGTATGCATGATGTATTGCATGTATCTATTTTATGAAATTCTATTAGTGATCTGTCACATGTCATTGAAATGAGTTCTTTGCAGGTGTTGGATGAGGGTTCTCTCATGATGGAGCCAATATGCATTCTAGACCATTTCGTTTGAAAACTACAGTGTCGAACAGTCGATCAGTTCAAGGTCCTGTGGGACAAATATAGTCAACACTCGATGACATGGGAGGATGCATATGAGATGTGTCAACAATTTCCATACTTGTTTGATAGATTAGATTTATAGATCTATGTCAGATACCTTTTTTTCCTTGTATTATATGTAATGTAAAACTTTTGGATGAAGTTTAAAATAAGAGGGGGTGTATGTAACATTCCTCTCTACTGATCACACTTTTATTGACATATTTGTTGAGGACACTTGCGTACAAGTGATTGGGTTATGGTATAATATGATTTTGTTCCGATTTATGGGTTATATATATGATAATGATCATGTATTTTGACTTATAGCTATATTGATGTATATATATTGGCAGCTACTATTGATGCATTTTCCTAAGTGTGAAGGACACATGACAGGTTATGGATGTTTATGACATCAATGGACTTCCTTGGAATCTGGGTTGAGTCAGGGAGTAGATTGTATTGTTTGAGTATTTCATTTATGCATATGTGATATATGGTTGATTTTGGTATGATTTATGTATATGGATTACTGACAGTGTGTTTGTCAGTGGATTCAGGCTTGACAATGCTTGCTAATCCGACTCACATAAGGACTAAAGGGGTGATGCAAAAAAACTAGACATTGAGGGAGAGGTGTGGTAGCATCTCTGTCACAACCTACTAGCACTCCCACCATGGTTTGAATGGTAGGCTAATGATTACCTAGTTCAAGAGGTCCAGACAGTCGCTCACAAAGATTTCTAAGGGGTGTGAAATAAGGCGGAGTCCTTATTCCTTAGAATCCCTTAGTCTCTCACAAGGTCGACCGAGTTGAGTGTTGACTCCAAGGGTCGGAAAAACTTCAAAAACCAGTCTAGGGCATGTGGCACCCTTGGATCATGGAGATGCATCTTGAAGGGAACATCACGCCATTAAAAACTTGAGTTAATAAATCTAGGTGGCCTAGAAAACATTGAAATGAGTAGACCTTGTTAGAATAAATAATTTATTGAATAATAAATTATTAATCAATTAAAGCCTAACAAAATTCTAATCCTCAGTCTAAGACTAAGTCTAAGTCTAAATTTAAATAAATGATTAAATGAATTATGACATACATTAAAATATTTGAGAATATAATAAACTCTAGGAAAAAGAGGAATAAAATTGAAAGTTTGGATAAAATGCACATGTGTGCATGAAATTAATAAAATTGATTTTTAAAATAGAAATAAATAATAACTTGAGAGAATAGGTGTACATAGAATAGAATCTCGAGTTAACCTACCACTAGTGTAACTAGAAGAAGACTCCTAATCCAACTCTAACTAAGCTCTAGTTAGGAGACACTCATCAAACGAGAATTTGTGGAACAAAGGGACAACTAAAAGAAAAAATAGGAACACATTGAGGACACTTGCGTACAAGTGATTGGGTTATGGTATAATATGATTTTGTTTTGATTTATGGGTTGTATATATGATAATGATGATGTATTTTGACTTATAGCTATATTGATGTATATGTATTGGAAGATATTATTGATGCATTTTCCTAAGTGTGAAGGACACATGACAGGTTATGGATGTTTATGACATCAATGGACTTCTTTGGAATCTGGGTTGAGTCAGGGAGTAGATTGTATTGTTTGAGTATTTCATTTATGCACATGTGATATATGATTGATTTTGGTATGATTTATGTATATGGATTACTGACAGTGTGTTTGTCAGTGGATTCAGGCTTGACGATGCTTGCTAATCTGACTCACATAAGGACTAAAGGGGTGATTCACAAAAACTAGACATTGAGGGAGAGGTGTGGTAGCATCTCTGTCACAACCTACTATCACTCCCACCATGGTTTGAATGGTAGGCTAATGATTACCTAGTTCAAGAGGTCTACGATGTCATGAAGGAGGACTAAGATAGTCACTCACAAAGATTTCTAAGGGGCGTGAAATAAGGCAAAGTCCTTATTCCTTAGAATCCCTTAGTCTCTCACAAGGTCGATCAAGTTGAGTGTTGACTCCAAGGGTCAGAAAAACTTCAAAAACCAGTCTAGGGTGTGTGGCACCCTTGGATCATGGAGGTGCATCTTGAAGGGAACATCACGTCATTAAAAACTTGAGTTAATAAATTTAGGTGGCCTAGAAAACATGAAATGAGTAGATCTTGTTAGAATAAATAATTTATTGAATAATAAATTATTAATCAATTAAAGCCTAACAAAATTCTAATCCTCAGTCTAAAACTAAGTCTAAGTCTAAATTTAAATAAATGATTAAATGAATTATGACATAAAGTAAAATATTTGAGAATATAATAAACTCTAGGAAAAAGAGGAATAAAATTGAAAGTTTGGATAAAATGCACATGTGTGCATGAAATTAATAAAATTGATTTTTAAAATAGAAATAAATAATAACTTGAGAGAATATGTGTACGTAGAATAGAATCTTGAGTTAACCTACCACTAGTGTAACTAGAAGAAGACTCCTAATCCAACTCTAACTAAGGTCTAGTTAGGAGACACTCATTAAATGAGAATTTGTGGAACAAAGGGACAACTAAAAGAAAAAATAGGAACACATTGAGAATTTGTGGAACAAAGGGACAACTAAAAGAAAAAATAGGAACACATTGGGGAATGTGAGGGAAATTGGATTTTAATTAAAATAAAAATGATAATTACTTGTGCAACTTGGGTAGAGTGTGACAAGTGTGTGGGTGAATAATCCTAATTCAATTAATTAAAAATATAAATAATTATGCATAAGGACATGTGCCATGGGGGATTTTTCTATAAAGAAAATGAGGTAGAAGGGAAGTGGAGCTCACTTATGCTTGGTAATGTTATACTGCCAAAATTGTGTGGATTGTGTTTTACTTGTGAGAGTTGGGATACCAAGCTTGTAGAAAGAGTGGAAGGTCTTCCTTGCAAGGAAATCCTTGGAGCTATTGTTTGTTGGTTTCTTGTGTGTGGCCCCTTTCCGGCTCGGGGGTCTAAGGGGGAATAAGAGTACCCCTAGCATTGGTTGGGAGGTACCAGTGAAATTTCAGTGATTAACAAGCAAGAGTACAGAAGGAGTGTAAGTCTAGAAGGGTGTATTCAACCTCAGTCTTCGTTGGTCTGATATTTTATTATGAATTTTTATATTGTAAAAGAATAATTTTGTATTTTAGAAGCTTATGAAATAATGGTCACTGTAAAAGCGTATTGTATTGCTGAATCCAAAAAAATATTTATAAGATCATCGAATAGTCCATGTGATATTTAGCATTTGAATGTTCTAGATTCATTGGAATTTAATTTACAATTTTTGAAAGGAAATTCATTAAACTATGCCAATTTAAATTGCATCTCTGATGCTAGAATATGTAGAATCATTGTTAAGAAACTGCATTCTGGAAAATGTTAGAACTTATTGGACAATGTAAAATCTTGCGTTCACTTATGGAAATTTGAAATTATAGAATCACTGCAAATAAATTGACAAGTTGAAGTCTAAATAAATATGGTTTTTGTTTAAACTTTGTAGGCTTACATATTAGAAATTTGTATGGTCTTTGTTCGTCTTATTGAATTACGAATTGTGGAATTCATGGGGGCTTGAAATTGCAGCTCTGATATTTTAAGTACAATATATAAAAACATAATTGTTCTTTGATACTCATTGCAAATCCGAATTTCAAATTTCCATGGTTATGAAATCATCTTATCCATCTAAATGTATTAAAAATCGCTGTGATTTTGTGTGTTCTGTAAATGAGTCTTGAAAGAAAAATGCTAGATTAATGTGGATCACTCACTTACCATGCTAGAGGTGTCGGGATCGATACCCATATCTTCATTTACTGTGCCCATTTTTACACTTGTCATTTAATACAATCAAATTTCGATCAATCAATGTATTTATGGGTTTCTCTAATCTTATTGTATAATTCGATAATTGAATTATTTATGTTCTCTATAGATTTTAAATCCAATTTATGTTGAGATTTTATAAAATTTATAATTAAATAGTGTCTTACGAATTTTACTTGAAAGGGTTGTTGCACTCTTAGAATGAAGATCTGAATCGATATCGTGATGGATGCCATTTAATTTAGTGCACATCTAAAATGTAAATCAATATTTATCAATGCCAATTTGTTTCATTTCTTGATTATAGATATTCACATATGCATCAACAAGACATGTGTGAATCAAAGATCTTGAAGGATTGTAATTTTTGTTGTCCTTAAGTAGAATTTCTAAATCAGAATTGATAGGAACACTGTAAGATTAAATCAGAAATTGGAATGGATATATGTGATGTTCATCACATGTTAGTTTACAAAACTGAACCTGAACGCAAATGGTCCTATTAGTTATTTGCTTCTCTATGTATTTTAACTACAAATCCGAATCTAGTAGTGCATAGTTATTTGCATGATTATCTCTATTCCGAGATCGGATATCCTCGTGGACGAGGGAAACATTTAATCCATGAACAATGTTATAATTATAGTGACATGCTCACAATTTTTAAACTTTGCGCAACTCATTTGTTAGTGGAGTTGTGGTGTTATATTACCTAATATTGTAGGGATGTGATAGCATCGATTTTATTTCTCAGATTATTCTTTTGTCTCATTACTATGTGGGAGTATTCATACACTTCCAGTGAATGTAGAAACTCCACTTAAAATGATTCAACTAAAGATGTCGGGGTTAACTATCCAATTTTACACGTAGAATAATAAGGAACTTAGAGTATTGAAAAGTTTAAGTCCATGTTGTATGGTTGTAATTTGTTTTAAATAAGTTGGAACTAATGAGTTCTTTAAAGCCGAGATCACACATCCTCGATTCGGTGGTTTTTATACAATTTTATTTGATTATAGAATAAAGGACTGAATGGATGACATTAGTGGTTTTAAGGATTTCATTAATCAGTAATTTTGATATCTTGTTGTTGAAAATATTATTTAAGAATGTAATTACTATGTGTTAGGAGTAATAAACGTGGGATGAAGGATGTATAACAATACAATTGACCATCTACATTTATATATCCTTGTCACAGAATTCCTTTTTAGAGAACTTCTATGAGTATGATAAATAACTTGTTACAATACATTTATGAGATAAATGAAAAGAAATTAAGGATGATCTAGAGTGATTTCTCCTTGGACCATTTAATCATATTTAATTAGAGACTTTAAAATTTATAGTCTTTTAAAGAGACCTTACAAATTGATCCTTAATAATCTTGTATGGAAGGAGATTTTAGGGTCTTAGGATTGGAATAATAATATAAACTTAGTTAAGATAAATAATCAACTAGTAAAGGAATTGTGTTATTAATGTAGTCATCCTTGTTTGGTTGACATTATTGTGGTATTAACAAATTAATGATATTAGATCCTGATGACATTTAGACAATGATTATTTATTATTTCAAAAATGAATCACATACGGCTCTAATATTTTTTAAGTTAGAGTCGCACAATATTTTTAAGTGGATGCAATGAATTTTTTCTTGTAATTGTTTTATGTCATCTGTAGATGTTTAGAATCAATATTGTGTGATAATTGGATCATAAAATATAGAATTGTTCAATTCTTGAGCATGAGTTTTATTTTAAATAATTGATATTGAATTATAGGATTTATTGGTATGATAGGATTAGATAAGGGATTCAGATATCTCCTTGTTCCTCAGAATAGTCACCAGTCCCGAGACCTTAAATGGGCAAAACCAATCGGATGAACACTAGACTTGAGTGTTGATTATGTGTCTTAGAGGTCATAACCTTGATGGGTAGGTTGGTGGGTAGGTATCCTTGATATCCTTATGTTATAAGATTGAGTTTAGTAGGAGTGATGATGTATCTAATTTTTACTATGTAATGATGCAGATGAGAATATAATGTGTGTACATTTATGTATGCTATTGTTGCTTAGTCCTTGTTCAATCTATGTTTAAAAAAAAAGTACCAATACTTTACTCAATCGATGTCGTAATAGAGGGGACATTACAGATTTGAACCCAGGTGTTCCTAGGTTTTACCTTATTGGTCCTCCAATTACATCATTTGATGACTTAGGTCCAAAGAATCTTTAAAACTAGTGAACCGAATAGATCCAACACAATTCAACAATAGTTTTCTCCAAATTAACACTTCAATACTGGCTCACGACATCATATGAACATGCTAGCAATCCCATAGAAATAAGAACATTTACATCACAACAATAAGTAGTTTGATGTTCACATTACAGGAGCCATATAATACTTCTAGAACAAATGTCCTAAATAACTCGATTTACTAACATATGGTGAGATGCAATTTATAAGAATGGTTCAATTTCAACCTACATAGTGTGTTCATTCTTAATTTCCAAGATCATCTAATCGACCAGAAGTAGGTTTCAGACCTTCTTTTGACATATTATCAATCAACCTATTCCTCCTTCTAAACATGTTAAAGGACAACATAAAAAGAAAATGATTTTATAGCATCAATAGTCTAATAAGAAAAATCGACACAGAGGTGTACAACCCTAAAACTTCCAACAATTCATGCGTATATGACGTAACCTTAACCTTTTAACAAATCCAAAGGACCTATAAACAAAAGTAAGGCATTCAAAAATAAAGCTGAATCATGTGCGACTGGGTTTCCATGAAGAAATTTGACAATTGTTTCACAGAGAGAATAATGAGTAGAACTAAAGTGGTTACAAGCCTTTTTTTTCAGATTACA
The DNA here is from genome assembly GCA_900067695.1 of Picea abies. NCBI lineage: Eukaryota > Viridiplantae > Streptophyta > Pinopsida > Pinales > Pinaceae > Picea > Picea abies. Next base: position 2,389 of record CBVK0103645721.1, on the reverse strand, counting down.
AGAGGAATACTCTACATTAATAACCAAGAAAAACATATAGAAGAAACGTATAGAAGAAATTATGTCGAGGAACTGTAACATTACAATTCCTTCCGTACATATTCTAAAACAATTTAACATTTCATTACAATATAATAATTAGAACAAATAGGAACATTGTAACCAAGATTTAATCATTGGGTTCTTGCATCCTGAAAACAATGCATATAAATCGCAGGAAGAATTTTATCGAATCAACCAATGGTTATCGCACATTTTTATTTTTGAAACTATGTATATAATTTCAAAAAAAATGTATGGAATTGAAATCATTTAGTCCAAATGATTAATTAGTATATTGCATCCTTATTTAATAATGTTAAAATATCTAGAACAATCAAATACTGTAACTGGAAGAAGACTGATGATTGGTGTTGATCTTCGATCTAGAGACTTGCGCTAATCCTTCCTCACCTGTAATCCAATGACTTCACCAATACCTCCCAACCAACACTAGGGGTACTCTTCTTCCCCCTTATCACCAATACCTCCCAACCAACACTAGGGGTACTCTTCTTCCCCCTTATCCCCCCAGGCTACAAAGGGGCCACACACAGAATCTAAGACCAAAAATAGCTCATGCTTTCCCTCGCAAGGAGAGGCTTCCACCTCTTCCACCAATGATCTTATATCCCAATTCACACAAGTAAACTTAGTCAATATAAATTTTATCAACATTTCATTCACCCAACAATAGGTGACTTTCCTTCTTCCTCACATTTTTTTTATAAAAATATTTAGCTTGACACTTGTCTTCTCATGCAAAATTAACTAATTGTTAATAAATTATATTATATATTATTCACCTCAACACATGTCACACTTTCCCCAAGTTGCACATGTTTTAATTTCTTTTAATTAAATAAATTATGCATTTTCCCTCACATCCCCAATTAGTTCCTATATTTTCTCCTAGTTGTCCCTTAGTTTCCCAATTTCTCCTTTATTGTGTCTCCTAACTAAATTACAATTGAAGTTTGATTATGACTCTTCTCTTAGTTAGGATTTAAAGGCTACTTGACTTAGGATTCTAACTCTATGTTGACAATCCATTCTTCTCATGAAAATAATTTTTTTTAATTAAAATTCCTTTTTATTAATTTCCTACACATATTGTGCACATGTCTTAATTTTTATTCTTATTCTCCCTTTTCTAGTTTTTATTAGTGTAAATTTCCCTTAACTCATTTCTATAACTTGTTTTGGCATAAACATTTCAACTTGGATTTTTATTATGTTTCCTTTCATAATTTAATATAAATTATCTAAAGTCATATTTTCTTTTCTATCATTTCTAAGTAATTGTTTTATTCTCTAAGGTATTCTAGATTTTTAAGAACTCACTAAATTATTCATGAGACATATCCTTCAAGGCGCACCTACAAGCTCCAAGGGTGCCATTCACTAGTGACTTAGTTTGGAAGTTGTCTGATGCTTGGATTCAATACTCCACTTGTTGACCTTGTGTGAGACTAAGGGCTTACTAAGTTACTGAGGAATAAGGAAGCTTCCTAATTGCACATCCCTCGTAAATCCTCATGAGTGACTGTCTCAGTTTTCCATCACGGCATCACGAACCTCTTGGAATAAGGTAGTCATTAACCTTTAGTTTAGGTCATGGAGGGAGTGCTAGTAGATTGTGATAGGGATGTTTCCACACCTCTCCCTCATCATCTGGTATCCGTGTATGACCCCTTTACTCCATATATGAGTTGTATTAGCCAGCGTCACCATGCCTGCATCCACTGACAAAGATAATATCAATAAATAATATATAAAATCCATAACTAAAATTATCATATAACACATGTGTAATAAATCAAATACTCAAAACCAAAGTAAGTAATCCACTCCCTCACTCAATCCAGAGTCCAAGGAAGTCAAGCGATTTCATCAACATCATCATCATGTCATGCTTTCAGCACACTCATGAAACCTCATCATAATACTTGTCAATGCTATACATCAATATAATTAACATATTAATTTCAATACTCAATCATAGCTTAAGCATACAAATCAAACTGATAATCATAATATACCATGTTTTAAATTGGATCACTTGCTCGTAAGTGTCTTCAAAAAATAAATCAATGTATAAATGTGATCAATGAAATTGGATGTTACAACACAAGTTTTTTATGAGGCCAAAAAACTTGTGGATGGTTTTGGATGGCAAAAAAAGGCATATTGGGGATGTTACAGAATGACAATAAAGTAATTTGGATTGATCTGGATTACACCACCACCATAGTAAGAGTACAATAAGGGTTGGGTACTTGACATTCAATGGATTTATAATTACGCCGATAGGCATCCCCCCTATCAGAATCGATGGGTTAATTAGTCT
>CBVK0103645719.1:0-10791 GCA_900067695.1 Picea abies | reverse complement strand
TGTTTCAAGAATTTGACTTTGAAGTCATAGTGAAACTAGGGAAGCTAAATGCAGGACCTGATCACTTGTTAAGGGTCACCAATGGCGAGGAGCCTACAAACTTAGAGGATACCTTCCATGATGCACAATTATTTTCAGTTCAGGTCACAAATGATTATTTTGCTAACATTATTGAGTATTTGAGTATAGGGACTGCACCACAGGAATTTAACATCGCACAAAGGAAGAAATTGGTTGTCTGAGAAACCAACTACCAGTTGATTTTCGAGACCTTATATGAAATGGGGGAAGACAACATCTTGAGAAGGTGTGTGCTAGAACACGAAAGGTCTAGGATACTGGTAGAACCCCAAGAAGGAATAGCGGGAGGAAATTATGCAGGTAAAGCTACCGCACAGAAGGTACTACACGCAGGATTATGGTGGCCAACTATTCATCGAGATGAAAAGGACTACTGTCAACAATGCGATGGTTTTTAGAGGGTTAGCAAACCAAACAGACAAGATGAGATGCCCTTACATCCACAAGTAATGCTACAAGAGTTTGAAAAATGGGATATTGATTTTGTTGGGCCAATTCACCCACACGCAAGAAGATGAGGCACGTGATACATCATCACTATGACATAATACCTCTCAATATGGGTAGAGGAAACACCAGTTAAATATTGTAGCGCAGAGACATCAATGCACTTCCTTTTCAAACATATGCTCACCAGATTTGGATGGCCAAGGATCCTGATGAGTGACCAAGGAACTCACTTTATAAACAACAATATCAAAGCTCTGACTAAATAATTTGAGGTCTACCATCAGAAAAGTATGCCATACCATCTTCAATAAAAGGGAACAGTGGAAGCCTTTAACAAGATTCTGGAGAATTCCCTAACCAAGATTTGCAATGTCAATAGGGACGACTAGGATTCAATGATACCAATAGTATTATGGGTATATAGAAATATCTGTAAGAAGTTGACAGGGTAGACACCATTTATATTAGTATATGGATAAGAATCAGTGGTGCCATTAGAATTCTTGGTACCAAGTCTGCATGTCACAACAATTACAAACATGACAAAGCGAGGCACATTACAAGGAAGGTTAAGTCAGATGATGAGCATGGAAGAAGATATTATTATAAAAGGATTTCACGAAGAAGTGAAGAAAGAAAGGGACAAAGTTTGGCATGACTGACATATCAAGAGAAAAACTTTCAAGGAAGGAGACCTAGGACTGACATATCAAGAGAAAAACTTTCAAGGAAGGAGACCTAGTCCTACTGTATGACAACAAGTTTTTTCAACATCCAGGAAAGTTCAAAATCCATTGGTTGGGACCATATGAGGTCAAGACTATCATAGATGGAGGCATTGTACAGTTGAAGGATTGGGAAGGGACATAATTGAAGGGAATGATCAATGGGAGTCAACTAAATTTGTACAAGGACAGTCGACCACCTGCAACTTGACAGTTACCGTGCGAAAAAAAAAAACGCACATAAATCCGCGCGCGCAAGAGGAAAAATCAGTGCGACGAAAAGGAAAAAGAATTTGCATGCACAATTCATTGAATAAACGCAATGAAATATGAATACTGTGCCAAAATCAAAGGGTATAGAAGGCAAGGACTCCATGTGCTCAAAAATCCTAGTGCACCAAAAAAAGGACCAATGGTTAGAAAGCGCGACAATTTGGAGAATGGCGACTGTGGAATTCAAGCGCTAACATGTAGCAGTGGTTGAAACAGCAACAGTTCGTACATAGAGGTAAAGAAAAGAGTGCGACGAAAATGGAAAAGTCTGAAAACAAGATGAAAAGGACAACAATTAACATGTACAATGGTACCGCGTGCAGGACACACTGCCATAAGTGAAAAAAGGGACAACTATCAGTGCGAAACAATTGTCACTTGGTCATCCCACTATAAAGTTGAAAAAAGGGGTGGGAAAGAAAATCATTGTGTCAATTGCTAAGGAGAAGAATGCAGAGCTGAGTGAAAGAGAAATAGAGTGATAATTCAACTGAACATCCATCGATTTCATAGATTTAGAGCCTAGACCCCGTCGCAATGTCACCGCCTCGAGTTGGAGAGTCAGGTAGGGTTGGCAGGAACATGCGAAGTACTTCTCGCATGAAAGATGCATGCAAGAAAGGGGCACCTGTAGTGGTGGATGTGGATGAACTTCACACACCAGAGTATGAAAAAAACCAGTGATGGTAGAGGAGGAGAAAAACCCAATACAGGAGGTCGGTTAGATGGAGTAGGACCTAGAAAGAACTGAGTTCGATACCTTGAGGGGACAAGGGCCATGAAAAATTGAGTAGTTCATGGGTTCAACACCATAGATTCATGAACCAGAGGAAATACAGGAAGCAGTACATGAGGGTGTGCAAGAGGTGCGGGCCTCATCCCCGCAAGCCAAACGAAAGGGCCAAGCTGAGAGAAATGCGCACAGAGGGGCCCAGCCACAAGTAGAAGGGACCCTGGTTTTTCCAAAGATTCCTAGCAGAGTGCGCATAGATGATGACATGGTCGACGGAGTGACTTCCATCAAATACTTCGACCATGATGTGGTATATGTCACTAAATTTCCCAGCCTGGCATCCCGAAACTATTTGTAAAGTAGGGTAGAAGGCTCATCAGGCATGCCACTGCTAGAGTTGGTGTAGTTGATCTTGGGGCTTTACAACACATACATCATGAATCTACTGGATGTCCTACAATTTAGGAGGGGAAAGCACATCAACTCTTGTGTCAAGAAACTACTTGCACGAGTACATGGCGACATCTTATGGATGGATAAGTCAGTGCCTATCATTATGGACCTCATCGTAGGAATAATAGGGCTACCCATAAATGGAGAAAATACAGAGAAGTACCTGGAGGATAAGCCTAGAGATAAGGCTATCTCAAACGAGATTAAGGTGAAGTATGGCACAAAGTGACACAATAGGGGGATCAATATCAATGACATCAATGATCCTGCAACAAGGTTTGCCACTAGACTCCTTGGATGCAAACTAACGTGCAAATGTCGCAAAGAGCAATTATCGGTCAGAGTGGTCACCACCACCACACAGTGTGCAAAGGGGAGCTCAATGAGTTGGGCCCCATACCTTCTGAATTCATTCTTGGAGGATTGCAAGGAGCCCCATACCTTCTGAATTCATTCTTGGAGGATTGCAAGGACACACAGGACTAGGGCTCTAATTTCCACTACTCATGGTTACTCATCCTCATTGGCCTCATTGGATGGAAATAATTGGTCTACAACAAGTACATGGAAAGACCAGGAAAATGTGGCGTAGCACGACATGTGTCATTATGAAGAAGCATAGACCCCAAGAGAAATAATACAAACAAAGACATCTTCGCGAGGTACTTCGCATAAATACAAGACCTCATTGTGGAGACATGGCACATAACACTAGAGATTGTCCAAGAGTTTCGACAACTTGTGAACTTTAGGGAAACATGCCATAGTTTATGGATGCAAGAAAAGAAATATAACGCCAAGGAATGGATACAACACAACTACTGTGTCATGAAGGAAGAAATACAAAGATAGGTCTAGGAGTGGCCCAAATAATGGAAGGTACCTAATATTCCAATTGCAGTAGAAAGCGCACGAACTTAGATGCAGGGCAGACTAGCCCCAATGCACCAAATAGGCACCAACGGGGCCGAAGCTAAAAAATATAAATGCCCAAGGCCAAGAGGGGGTAAGCACCCTAGCCAAGAAGAAACCACACACATAGAATAGACCACCAATGGGCTCTACATAGGCTCCACTGCGCACAAAACAACCACCAATACAATCAATAGAAGAAGTGCACGTGGAACAAACTGGCACAGGGACATAAGAAATCCCTAAGGAGGAAGAACAAGGGACAGGAACCCAGGAGATTCTTGAGGCTGGAGAAATAGGAACAACCACCACAGGAGATACCCAGAAGCCCACTTGGATTAATAGAAACCATGTATTACTGTATATCTATGTTTATGGTTGCATCTTTGATACATTTTTTTTATATTATCTCCGCTCTCATTTCGTACAGAAAATAATCCGGATCAGGGGGCCTCATCCCCACAATCCAAACGGAAGGTCCATTAAGCTAAGAGCATATCATAGAGAGTATCATAGTCACAGGTAGAAGGGATCCTAGTTCTGCCAAATATTCTGAGCAGGGTGTGCGTTGATGATGACATGGTTGACAGAGTGACTGCCATCAAATACTCTGACCATGATGTGGCCGATGTTACTAAATTTCTAGACCTGGTGTCCCAGGTTTACCTATAAAGCAAGGGTGCATGCTCATCAGGCATGCCACTGATAGAGCTGATGCAGTGGATCCTGGGGCTTTACAACACAGGAATCATGAACTTACTAAATTCCCCACACTTTTACAAGGGAAATCATATTAATTCCTATGTCAAGAAACTACTTGCATGAGTGCATGAAAGAATCTTATGGATGGATAGGCCAGTGCCTATCACTGTGGACCTCATCGCAGGAATCACAGGGCTTCCCACAGATGGAGAAAATCCAAAAAAATATTTGGAGGACAAAACCAGATCCAAGGCCATATCAGACAAGATTAAGGCTAAGTATGGCACGAAGCGAGGTAATAGGGGAATCATTATCAGTGACATCAATGATCGTGTGACAAGGTTTTCCACCAAACTCCTTGGATGAAAACTAATGCACAAGTGTCACAAAGAGGAAGTATCGGCCGGTATGGTCATCGTCATCGCACAATGTGAAAAGGGGAGCTCAATGAGATGGGCCCCATACCTCCTGAATTCATTCTTGGAGGACTGCAACGATACACAAGATTGGGGCTCTGAGTTCCACTACTCATGGTTACTCATCCTCATTGGCCTCATTGCTTGGAAAGAAATGGTCTACAACAAGTATATGGAGAGACCATGGAAGTGTGGCACTGCAAGATACATCTCATTATGCAGTAGTCTAGATCCCAAGAGAAAGAAAATGAACATAGTCATATTTGTGAGGTACTTCACAGAGATGCAGGACCTTATTGTGGACACATGGTGCATTACACCAGAGACTGTCTAGGAGTTTGGACAGGTTTCCAACTTTAGGGAAACATGCCATAGTTTTTGGATGCAGGCAAAGGGAGATAAATCCAAGGAATGGATACAACTCAACTACTTCGTCACGCAGGAGGAAATGAAAAGAGAGGTCCAAGAGTGGCTCGAGGAATGGAAGGTACCGGATATTCCAACCGCAGTACTAAGATCACAAACTCAGATGCAGAGAAGACCAGCCCCAGCGCACCAAATAGGTACTAATGGGGTAGGAACCAAAAAGAGGAGTTCCCAAGGCCAAGAGGGGGGAAGCACCCTATCCAAGAAGAAACAACGCACACAGAATAGACCACCAAGGGGATCTACACATGCTCCACCATGCGTAGAATATCCACCGATACACTCAAAGGAAGAAGTGTGCGTGGAAGAAATAGACATAGGGACACACAAAATCTGTGAGGCAAAAGAAATAGGTGCAGGGAGACAGGAAATCACTGAGGAGGAAGGACAAGGGACATGAACCCAAGATATTCTTGAGGCTAGAGAAACAGAGACAACCAATGTAGGGGATACCCAGAGGCCCACTAGTCCCGAGCCATCAGACACCTTGGAGAAGCAGCCAGGGGACCACACCAGTGGTGGTAGAAAGAAGGCAAAGGCCCACAAGCCATAGAGCCATATATCACTAACCCTGGGTGATGTGGAGTTAGTGGTGACAATAGTCGAGGAGAGACTGAGTGAGGTGTGGTAGACTGCAAAGAAGCACATGGCTTCAATTACAGACCAAGTGCAAGAAGTTAAAGCTGAGCTAGAGTAGCTAAGGATCGAGGTAGCACAAGAACCAAAAGAAACACCCACACAGGCTAAGGAGGGAGTGTCAGTGCTTGAGACAGTGCAGTTTGTAGCACAATCGAGCACCAATTTCATCATCATGCTAGAGATGATGTTCATTGATGAAGAAATATCACAAAAACCCCTCAAAGACATCGAGACGTTGGATGTGGCATTGGCCAAGATTCCAACAAAAGCATTGTATAAAATTTAGGTGAGTGTCACGTAGGAGATTCAGTCTAGAGAAAGAGTGGATCCACAAACCTATAGGTAGCCCAGATAGAGAATATCTCGATGAAGGAATCCCTCAACCTAGAAGTGCAAGAGAAAGAGTGAGCACATAAAAAATTGGAAGAGATGGAGCATCAAATCCACATGTTGTTTCAAGCAATTCCTGAAAATACAAACGAGGAGGTAGGGTCGTCAGAAGACAAGCTGTGCAAGATAGAGCATAATATCTAAGAATATAAGGAGAATATAAAAGAGCTGGAGGAGCGTGCCACACCCACTACTCCTCCAAAAGTCAGAGCACAAAGAGAACAGGAGGCAACATAAGCTGTGGGGGGAATTGACCAAAGAATATAGGTAGTCACAGAACTGCTAGAAAAGAGCGTGTAGTTGTGCACTCACCTCCTAGAGGATGGCAGCCTCCAGGAACTACAAGAGAAGGAAACCAATATACATGTAGTAATGGCAGAAGTGAAGCAATGACAAAAAATAGTGTCCCTTCCAGAAAATATCAAGGCTGCCACTGAATTGAAGGTTATGCAGTTGGAAGAGAAAACGTTGCTAGCGTAGATGACCACAAGATAGGCGTTGTTGGAGCCCCTGCAAGAAAAGGTGAAGTAGCTAGTCATGGAGAACAATGCAGCTAAGAAGAGCATTGAACAAATCCGAGTCAAGGGAGGAGAGATGTTACAGTCTCTTATCATAGAACAGGTGGCCACCACTATGACCGAAAAGAGTAGTTAAGCTCAACAACAATGCCAACGGATAATGAAAAATGTATGATGCACTACAAAAGGCAGTATCTGAAGCAGGAAGCAAGAAGTGGAGGTTGCATGAGTCAGGAAGTGACTCGGGATGAGTCATGATGTCAATGTTAGGGGCAAGTTGGGCACAAGCCCATTTTTTGGAAAAGGCACGACGCGGAGGAAAGAAAATTGGTAGAAAAGAATGTGAGGTGTGCATGCAAGAAGAAGGGAAAGAAAGAAAACTAGCAGGAAAAGTAGCAGACGAAAACGCATATGTAGAGGAGAAAAGCGCGCAAGGCCAACATGCAAGAATACCTAACTAGGTTAGGGTTTTGGTAAGAGAATGTAATGACTGATGAGCTAGGAATATATATAAATAGACACCTAGGAGGTCTATGGGGTGTTGTTGTTTTGGTATTGAGTGTTACTTACATGAGATAGAGTAACGAGTCGGTAACATGACTGTAATATGATGCCTTTTTGTAAGTTGTTGAGTTGTGGGAGGGAAAAGTAATGAGACCTTGAGGGTTAGATCGTAGGCTAGGGAGCCTGGTGTGATCTAGTCAGCCTCATAAAGGTCGTGGATTCCATTTGGTGAATGTATGAATAGAGGTGTAGTGTGCATGACACCATATATGACAGAACCATAATAAAATAGCTTAAGATCCAAATCTTTGTGGGCATAGTACAGGAAGGGGTGAACCACGATAATTCATGTGTTATGTGGAATGATTATTGGTTATGTATTTGCTATCAATGGTTAGTTCTTAGTTGAATGTTTTGATGAAGTAGTTAGATATATTGATTTTCATGCATGAATAAATAACGACAGAATAACTAAGATAGATGAATGATACAGTAATGGTCTAAAGATCACATAGTACAATCCTAGATCCCCACTCATTCCTAGGTTGCAAGCACCTGAGCATTGTAGCCACCCATAGAACCATCTCAGGTGAGACTGCGTAGTGCACTCTATGTATTGTGTTGCCTTCTGGTTTTCCAAGAGGGTTGATAGTTTTATAGGCTTTGTTGGATCCCTAGTAGACCTGAACCTGGGTCAATCATGTTAAAGGCATAACCCAGTTAAGAAACCAACATTGCTCTAGATGGAGAACACCATATCAGAGTTTGGCCAAATCATCTATAATTCCATACAGAGAGAAATAATGTACCATTTGAGTTACCCAGCCAGTGGGATCTGAGCCATTAAATTTGATCACATCCACACATGGACGGCGTAGGTCACGCTAAAAGTGATGGGGCTAAAAATTCTGGGAATGAGAGGAAGTTTCGCCTTCGGTTTGCAAAGGTGGGTCAAATGAGGGAAGATCTGCATGGATATGTAGCTTGGTGCAGATCATCGTAGTGAAGGATTCAAGTTGGGTAGAAAGGTATTATTTGAGGTCCTCTATTTTGGCGTTAATGGAGGAATGCATGTTTTTATTGATGGTGGAAATATTGGCACTGTGTTTTCTCACTTCTTGTTGGGTTTCTGTGAAATTAGAGTGCAAGGCATTGAAGCATGCTTCCAAGTCTCGGCTATGGGTGTGGGCCATGATGAAGAGGGAACATGAAAAGGGGCAAGTGGGACCACACAAAAAATGGGTTATGGGTGAAGTGTATCACAATGATTAGGACGACGAGTTGAATCCAATGGGGTAAAGCCTAAATAAGGGTGTTGGAAGGGGGTCAAGTCCACGAGAATTTTTTTTTGATGAAAGATGACAGGTATGACTGTGATAAGGGAAAAGAGAGAAATCCAATGGGATATGTCTCAAATAATGGTACCAATAGGATCCATACTTTGTTTTTAACTCCTATGCAATTATACTCCGATTTGAAGAATATTGTAGTGATGAAATGCCCAAATGCTTAACATGAAGAAATCTGTAGTAATTTGAAATTTGAATGCAAGAGACATAGTTGCATGGAAATATATCTTGTTTGTTCTATTTTTGTTTCTATCCCAAGGGTTAGGGTATTCAAGGGTTCTACAAACAATGGTTTTCCCTGTGTTATAGCTCTCTGATATACGTGCGGGGTCCAATAGTAGTACTTGGACTCACCTCTTAGAGGATGGGAGCCTCTAGGAACTCCAAGAGAAGGAAAATCAAATCCACATAATAATGGTGGAGGTGAAGAAGTGACAAAAAATAGTGTCATTGTCGGAGAATATCAAAACGACCACCAAGTTGAAGGCCCTGCATTTGGAAGAGAAAGCGCAGAATACAACATGATAGGCGTTGTTGGAGCCTCTACAAGAAAATATGGATCAGTTGGTCATGGAGAGTGAGGCAACTAAGAAAATCATTGAGTAGATCGGATCCAAAGGAGGAGAGATACTACAATCTCCTATCACAGATAAGGTCATCACCACTATGGACGATAAGAGAAGTCAGGTTCAACATCAGTTCCAGCAAATAATGGAAATGTACGACGCACTGCAACAAGCAGTATCTGAAGCAGGAAGCAAGCAGTGACAGTTGCTATTCAGACAGTGACTCGGGACGAGTCACGATGTCAGTGTTGGGGGCCTATTGGGAACAAGCCCATTTTGTGGAAAAAGCACAACGTGGAGGAAAGACAGTTGGCAGAAAATCATGTGAGGTGCACATGCAAGATGAAAGGGAGGAAATACAACTGGCAGGAAAAGCGGTGGAAGAAAACGCGCATGCAGAGGAGAGAAGGGTTCAAGGCCAACATGCAAGAAGACCTAACTAGGTTAGGGTTTTGGTAAGAGAATGTAATTGTTGATGATCCAAGAATAGATATAAATAGACACCTAGGAGGTCTAGGGGGGTTGGTTTCATTGTTGTTTTTGTTATGTGTTACTCGCATGAGATAGAGTAACAGGTTGGTAACATGACTATAAGTTGATACCTTTTGTAAGATGTTGAGCTGTAGGAGAGAATAGTAACTAGACCTTGAGGGCAGGATGAGGAGCCTAGTGCAATCTAGTCAGCCTCGTAAAGGTTGAGGAGTATGTTTTATGAATGTATGAATGGAGATGTAGTGCGCGGAGCCATATATGACAGAACCATAATAAAAGAGCTGAAGATCCAAATCTTTGTGGACATATCCCATGAGGGGGTGAACCATGGTAACTCATGTGTTATATGGAATGATTATTGTTTATGTCTTTGATGTCAATGGTTAGATCTTAGATGAATGTTTTGTTGAAGTAGTTATATTTGTTGATTTACATGCATGAATAAGGAACGCCATAATAACTAAAATATATGAATGATATAGTAATGGACTAAAGATCACATAGTACTATCCCAGATCCCCACTCATTCTCTGGTTGCAAGAACCTGAGTGTTGTAGTCACCCATAGAACTATCTTGGGTGAGACTGCACAGTTCACTCTGTGTATTGCATTGTCTTCTAGTTTACCAGGAGGGCTGATAGTTTTAGAGGCTTTGTTGGATCCATAGTAGACATGAATCTGGGTCAATCATGTTAAAGGTATAACTCATAAAAGAAACCAACATGTGTGCCAGGCGATTTGATTGTCTCTCCCTTGTTATGTTGACAAACATTACATTCGGCCACAAAAGTGCAAACGTCCTTTTTCATACCATCCCAAAAAAAAAGAACGTTTGACCCTGTCATATATTTTGGTAAACCCTAAGTGCCTAGTTGTGGGAGTAGCATGAAGCTCAAAAAGCACCATGGATTTAAGATGTGACTCTTTACTTAAATACAAATGACCTTTGTAGTGAATCCCATCATTTTGCCAAGATTACCCTGGGGAAACTAGAGAATTGTCTTGCAACTATTTGATCAGGTGGGAAATTTTAGGATCTTTTATCCATTCATGGTGAACAACTTGGAGTCAATCCAGGACAATGAAGGATAGGGATAAAAGGGACCCTTCATCTTCATATTTTCAAGAAAGAGCATCAACAACCACATTTTCTTTTCCTTTC
>CBVK0103645715.1:0-10420 GCA_900067695.1 Picea abies | reverse complement strand
TATTACATGGAAATATATTATTCTACCAACTTGAGGGGTTAGGTAGGTTAGGTCCCTAACAAAATCATTGCAATGAGGGGAGGATGGAAGGGGGATTCAATGGATTGTTTCAAATATCGGAATGGGAAGAAAGAATTTAAATATCTAGCAAATCTCTCCCCCACAGTAGTTGCATGGGGCAATTGGTTGGTTAGAGATTCATATATTTTTAAAGATAAACATATTCCCTTTTTCTCGTGCTTCTCTCAAATCAGGGTTGTTTTTTAATGACGAAAATTTCCAATAAATATTCTAACCCTTAAGAAAATTGGCATTGTTCAATTGGATACTTGGACTCCATGGGGTATTTTTATGGGAGAAGTAAAGGAATACCAACTTAGGAAGGGGATAGAGGCACACTCTTCTTGTGAAAAAATCACCACTTCGAATTTAAATCTTCGGTGAGGGCACAAATAAAATGTAGAATTGATGACACTAAAATTGTTATTGAGGTTAGCATTGCAACAAGGAATCTAAAGTTATAAGTGTTTGGTGATTCTCTAATACTAATTAATTGAATGAAGGAGAAGTTTAGGATGGACACATTATTCTTAAAAAATGTTTTCTATCACGTGAATATATTGAAAGAGGAATTCTCATTGTTGTCCTTCCATCATATTTATAGGGAGAAAAATGTAGAGGACGATTCATTATCAAAAGAGGTCCTTACAATAAACAAGGGGTTATGGTCAATTTTGGAATTAAAATATGGTATGTTGTGGTCTAAATACACACTCTCCACATATAAGGGTTGAAAATGAAAAGGAATTCCTTGTTTATTTATTGTTTTTACAAGTGTGTCGAGAACATTGAAAACTATTGGTTAGATTTTTTGAAGGTTCCTGAAGTAAATTTTCCAATATGTCAGTAAGCCATTAAGACAAAGAATTTATGTTGATATAGAGAAAAATATTAGGGATAGTTTATAGATTAGATGTTGGAGTAATGTTTTGATCTATATTTGGTATATATCTTGTGATTTCTAGAAGAAGAAGATAGAGTCATTTTGATATGTTGTGAATCATCTATAGTATGTAATTTTTTATCATGACAAATAAAAATTTTGAATTTTTTTATGGAACAACTTTGAAAAAATAAATGATATATAACATTATTATTCATTTTTAAAATGTAAAAAAATGTCAAATTTTAGGTTAGAAAAAACCATCTTTAAAAAAAAAAAAAAAAGTAAAACCAAAGAAAACAAATTTATTATTATTCATTTTTAAAATGTAAAAAAATGTCAAATTTTAGGTTAGAAAAAACCATCTTTAAAAAAAAAAAAAAAAGTAAAACCAAAGAAAACAAATTTTTTAAAAATATTGATTCTTTATAACTAAGACAATTCAAATTTTCAAAAAGGCTACCCCAAAAAGTAGTGTTGCTAGTAGGTTATCACTTTGTGAAACATGGTGGAAAACAAATACTAATTGTGAGCTCAAAAAAACAAAAACTTTGAAGTTTCTCATCATGTTGATAAATATACATATTATTAATAAGTTTTAATGTGATATTTAATATTTTCTTTAATTTAACATAATTTATTAAAACATCACATCAATATATAATAATTTCACTATACATCTCTTTAAATTAAATTTATCAACGATGAAATAATAACAATAATAAACAATCACACATAGATATTTAAATGAAGACTATGTACGCATTTATTTCCCTGAACACTCTAAACCATGTCTTTAACTTTTCTTTTTAATAATATACCATGGTTGCGATATATATTTTAGGAGATTCCAACCACACAACATAATTAGCTTCCATATGTTCAAACTTATCCTGATACAAATATGAATACCTCTTATAACTTTTTCACATTTTTTCAAATAGGCCTCACACCTTGGACTCAAATCTTCAACTTAAAACTCTATGACCACATTACATTAAAAACGTATTTCTAATTTTACTCTCCAAACCAATTAACTAATTTACAATGTTAACTTTGATGACTTCATATAAGACAATATCAACTTTTATGGCTTCATGTAAGACAAAGGAAAATTTAACCAATTAACTAATTTACAATGTTAACTTTGATGGCATCATATAAGACATGGCATCATATAAGACAAAGGAAAATTTAGTCTTCATATAAGACAATATCCACTTTTATGACTTCATATAAGACAAAGGAAAATTTAACTAATTTACAATATCAACCTTGATGACTTCATATAAGACAATATCAACCTTGATGACTTCATATAAGACAAAGGAAAATTTAGTGAAGCATTAAAAACCCTTATAACACTCATTGTTATCCTTATAAATTCTAAATTATTGGTTATCTTGTCTTATTATTTTTGCAATTTAATGAATAAAAATGGTTACAGGTTAACTCACCATTTTTAACCTATGACTTATTTGTAATATCTTTCTTTTTTTTTCTATATATCCTTTGTCCATCAACTAATCCAATGTATTTTCCCCTTCATCCCTTATGATTAGTTGAGGAGATTTTGAAATTGGAAATACTATTTCCAAAACAAATTCCGTATCATCCTCATCATGCATTTGTTCAACTATTTGGGCATTCCCATGTCATCATCACTCGTGCGGGTATTCCATGAAGGTATTCCATGTCATCATCACTAGTGATGAAATTGCTTTCATGTGTATACGTTTATTGTCCTTATGCAATAAAAAGAATCATAAGAGCTAAAGTTGAGAATTTACTTTATTCCTAAGTGGTGTTCGAAATATTTCTTTAAGAAGATATTTTTTTCTAATATTGAAAAACAATATTTTTCTCCCTTCTCAATAAACTACAGAAGGAGTTTCATATATGGCTGGAAACATCTATTCAATATCTCAAATGAGTATTTCTCAGAATCTCATTTGGCTTCATGGTTTGAGAGATATCATTGATTGAATCTCAACATGTATTTGACTCAAGGATGCCACACATACCATTATATTCAAAAGTATTTTTCTCCCTGCTCAGAAAACTACAGAAGGAGTTTCACATATGGATGGAAAAATCTCTTCAATATCTCAAATGGTGTTTTACGGAATTTCATTTCGTTGTCTGGTTTACGAGATATCTTTGTTTGAAGGAGCACATGTCTGTAACCAGCGTGGCCACGCGCCCTTCAAATTAAGCCTGATTTTTCTCACTCTATGGGCCACCTCAGAACAAGTTCCATATACCAATGGAAATATCCATTCAGTAGATCAAATGGGTCTTCGATGGAATTGGATTTCATCATCTGTAGCAGAAGTTATGAATATATTTGCATAAGGATGTTCACAGCCCTCAAAGTCACGATTTATCCATATTGTTTTTTAAATTTTGAGATTTTATTAAAATTTCTTTATTTTTCTACCCATATACAATGTCATAGTCAACTAGGTTATGGGTCAACCACAAACCCACTATTATGGGTCAACCACACAAAACCCTTCTCTTCATTGGGTATTTTCACATCAGCGGTGGGATTGCACCGATTGAAGCCATTAATTGGCGTCCCTGCAGCCTCCCATGTGTCCTCGTTTGAGCGCGTGGCACCCCATCCGGGGCTCGTAAAATAAATATTAATTTATATTAGACAATTGAATTGAATAATTGTTTAAGGAATATACAAAAGGAAAGGAGGAGATAAATGAAGGGACATTACTACATAATATGAGAGATATGCTAAAGCCTTGAGAGTTGTTACCAGTGATCATTTTTCACCATTTCTAATCTTTCTTCAATTCAACTCAGATTATGATCACATGTGTGAATGATTCCTTATTTCATAAGATTTTACCACCTAGTCCCTCCAAAATTGTTGACATAAAAAAAATGTCTTTAATAGCCAAAATTTGAAAATGCCAAACCAAGTCAAAGTCTTATCCATGTCATTGTAAATGTCATGACATAAAATATTAGTACTGAGATATCTCAGGAAACATGTCTAAGTGAGAAATTTCCCTTTTCTCTTCTCCTTGTAACTCCTTTGCACTTTCCTTAGAGTGGATAGAAGCAGGTTTTGAGATTTATGAACTTGAATATTCGTTCATATGTTTATTTCCCTTTTCATATGTAGGTATATTTAATGAAGAGTATTTAACTTCAATGTAAGGATGATTGTAAGTGAAAAAATCAATAGAAGGGGCAATAGAAGAAGCAACAAATTTGGCCTAAGGATTATTTTCATGCATGTTGGGCCATTTTTCATTCCCTGAAACATGTGTTTTTTGGTTTGTTTCGCACCCATATTTGGTTGGGGTTAGATTGTGTATGTAGAGGTCTTTCAAAAATACTCATATGGGGCTGCAGAGGTACATTCACAGATCTCAAAGGCTCAAGAAAGGCTTGTTTTCCACCCAAGAAAAGGTTCCCAATATGTGCCAATTGATTGAACTCATTAGAATTAGCATCAAAGTGGATAGATAACATAATTATTTTACTCCTTCCTTATTTCCCAAAATCATTTGTCCTCCTCCCTTTTCCTCTCTTGGATCCCCTTGATCCACAACTAAAAAATCTCATCTAGAATCATAAACAAGTCATTATTTGTTCAATAGTCATTTAACATGTAACGACTATATGCAACATGTAAAATAGAAGACACATATAACTTTTCAGAAGATGTCCATTAAATAAGATTTACAATAACTCTGTCCTAAGAGTGAAAGGATTAAAATAATGGAAGCTACTGAATGACATAAGGATTGGGTGAGAAAAAATTTAAATGTTGAATTTCAGGGCATGAGTTCTTACTCTATTTTAAAGAACAACATAGTAAAATGACTTGATATGGCTGAGATGGAAAATACAATTTGAGACAATCATTTACGGTTGATATAATTTTAGGTTTGAAATAGGAATGGAATATTCATTTAATAAATCCCTTATGTATGGATATATCTCAGGAAAAATTGTCTTTAACCCTTTCCTTTTTTTATTGAGGGAAAATACAATGACCCAATGTGTATATAATATTATTTTCTTGATCCGAATTTTAGGGGATATATGGTCTAAATTTGGATGCAAAAGTCATAAAGAAATAAAGCTAATAGATTGTCCATGTGGATCAAGGATATGCCCACTTCCTCATTAATTAATTGGGCTAACAGGTTTCCCATATGGGTCAAAGAGAGTCCCACCTCTCCATTATTGTATTGGGTTATATTTTCCACTACTTAGCTAGATGGGTAGTTAGATCTATTATTATAATAATAAAGACTCATTTAATGAGCTCTTTCCATTATTGTATCATGTTTTATTTTCCACTATTTAGTTAGTTGGGTAGTTAGATCTATTATACTAATAATATAGACTCATTTAATGAGCTCTTTTTTACTTTGTCCAATGGACCATTTTGTGATGTTATATAAAGGCCTAGAAAGCTTTCTCATAATATCAAGTTACTCATTTTGGACTCTCTCATATTTTCTATTGTTCATTGTGAGATTAATTAGCATTGAGTGATTTACTAGTAATACGTTTTAGAGGTAAGGCTCCTCTTTGAGCCTCACATCCCCAGTACTTCATTTACATTTTTTTGTTCATGTAATATTGGCACATCTAAGCTCCTCCTCTCTCGGCATTCAATTCATCCATATCTCAACCCCCGAGATCCAAATCAATAAAGATTCGCAAGGATCACATGTTTATTTTTTATGTTTTCAATGTACATACATTTTGGATTAAAATAAGACAAATGATTGCATAGAGGTTCTTTAACTACCTAGTGGGCCTATTAATTACACACCAAATTCCAAGTGGACCTATTCTGTGATTATGGACACATTACAATCATTATCCCCCTTGGGTACCTCCCTAGGTACATTACAAGATATCATAGAAAATGTTTCATGCTCTATGAGCAAGTGAAGAATTTAGCAATTGTCAACTATTTTGAGCAAATGACAAGATCTGATATCAGAGCGGTCTACTCTTCATTTATTTTTCTTCATGCATGTCCCCGACAAGATCTTGTTACAAGAATTTGGGACTCGAATCAATCATCCTTTGCAAGATCAGTCGCATCGATCCCGACAACAACCCATGGGGGACGAAACAAAAGATAATAGAGCAGGAGATCCTTTTAAAATTTTGTTCGATGAATCCCTTGCACGAAAAATGAATGACATGATGGAAAACTTTGCACAGATCCTTCAGCGGCTACCCATAGGAGAAGAACCTTCATCAAGTGGCCATGCAACCCCCTTCAAAGTATAGGTAAATTTTTATATTCCATTATTTGAAGGACTGATAGATGCAGATGTTGTAGTTAAATGGTTGAATCTGCTCGAAAGGTATTTTTCGGTCCACATTTTTTCCGATATGGAAAATATTAATTTTGCACTACTCAAGGTCATCCTCCATGTTAAAGACTGGTGGGATACTTACTCTGAGAAAAGGGCCATAGAGTAATCTACAATATTTGCGGTCACCCGCACATGGGATTCCTTTAGGGATGCCATTAAAGAACAATACTACCATGTTGGAGATGCCATTAAAGAACAATACTACCATGTTGGAAGCTACGAGGACCAATACACTAGATGGACCACCCTGCATCAGAAAAGGGACCAGATAGTACCATATTTCACCAATAATTTCCATACCCTACACACCAAATTAGGTATCAAAGACTTTGAATAACATTTGGTGCTCAAATACCAGAGTTGTTTGCATATATACATTCAAACAAAAATGGTTTTTTTGGACATCACATCATTGGGTACGATGTATCAACATGTTGTCAAGATTGAGCAACAATTTAAGTAGAAGAGGCGAGAGTTTGGATCTGCAAATGCCTCACAACTTAAGCAAGGAAAAGGTGGCCCCAACCCACACAAAAAGGGACAGAGCAAATATAGCCACTCTCAGAAAAACCAGTCCAAGCCACAATACAAGAAGGGCAATGAGAAGACAAAGAAGGACATGGGAAAATGGTGTGAATATCATAAAATCCCTTGGCACAACACCGACGAATGCCACTCCAAGTATTCACTCATGGTTGATTTGAAAGCTTCTGAGTCTGAGGCTAATTCTGACTCTTAATCAAATCCAAAAGGAGGGAAGCAGATTATTGATGTTGAACCTAGTGCCATGGTCACTACCACCAAATTCTAGCCAAGTGAACTAAAAGAAACAAAGGAAGGGGAACTCCTCTTTCACTCATAGATGTGGGTAAAGGGGACTCCTCTTCATTTCATTGTTGATAGCAGAAGTCAAAAGAAACTGATCTTAGAAGAGTTTGTCAAGCAGTTGGACCTGTCAAAAACACCACACCTGCAACCCTACACCATGGGTTGGCTTCGCCAAGGAAGAGATCTTTGTGTCAGCCAACAATGTCATCTTCCCTATGGAATCAATCCTTTCAAAGACGAGGTATTGTGTGATATTACTCCCCTTGAAGTTTTTGATGTTCTATTAGGACAACCATATTTGTGGAAGCGTCATGTTGTGTATGAGGCTAGACCTCGCAGTGTTATTATTACTTTGGGTAGACAATTGTACATGATACCAGAGGTAGTGTTGCCTAACGCTATTTCTTTAATCTCTACTAAGCAATGCAGTAAATTCATTTCATAGAACAAGAAGTTCATCTTCTTTGTGATATGTTCTCACAGTAAGAAGAAAGTTGTTTCCACATATGTGGCCTATACACAGAGCCTCTCTTTGTAGTAGAATCAAGTGGATGGGATCGTGGAAGAGTACAAAGACATATTCTCCTTACCCACTAGGGTACCAATGAATTTCCAAGTCAATCATCTAATTGATATGACCCTCAGTTTACCTCTTCCTAAATGACCAATCTATCATCGCTCGCTGATGGAAAATGATGAAATTAAGCATCATATCCAAGAGCTTCTTCAAAATGGTCACATCAGACCCAACACTTTCCCTTACATAAGCTCGATTGTACTGGTGTAGAATAAGGATGGGACATGGCGACTCTGCATTGATTACAGAGCATTAAACAAAATCATCGTCAGGAATGAATACCCAATTCCCAATATTGATGACCTTCTGGGCTAGCTGAAGGGGGAAAATTTCTTTAACAAGATTGACCTAAAGTTTGGCTACCACCAGGTTCCCATCGAACCAACTGATGTATGGAAGAAATCTTTCAAATCGAAAGAAGGTCTCTTTGAATGGTTGGTCATGCATTTTGTCTTAACAAATTGTTGGCACAGTGGTAGACCCAGGGTTCAATGCTTCAACAACACACCAACAAAACCCTAACTACCGATCCTTTCGGCAACACCTACGAAGAAGGAAAAGTCTCACCCAAGGTATGCAGGTGTCTGTAACCAAGCTGGGACACATATTTGTGATAACAACACTTTGCAGAGTACTCTATTAAGATTTAGGAATAACATGCATTAGCTCATTAGCTTAATCAACATCGTAGAACATACTCAATTATAGAACAACGCAATAAAAAATGACAATATACCCATAGCACTTAGCATCACAAGTTATATCTAACATCCATTCATCCTTAACATAAGTAAAGCACTAAGAAACATCAGATCTATCTATCATACATGTTAGATATATATACGTAAACAACAAATCACAAAGAAAACCAAAGACACAAGATATATGTGGTTCACCCTAGTGTGGGGCTATGTCCACCAACTGCTTCATCTTCTTTATTATTCTTCAATCTCTTACATTCATATACTCTTGTGCACTAATCCATAGAGCCAAGCTTCACATCATACAGGAGATCTGTGCACTGAGTTCCAGATCCTCCTTCCCAAAACTAGGTCAAGGCACAAAGACAACTTCTCTATAGAGCACAGAGCCTTACATACACATTTTGTTGCACAAAGCAGCTCAAAACTACTTTCACTTAGCTACCAAGACTTCTCTTCTTGTCTCTCTATCTTTCTACCATACATTATTATCTATTTATACTTTTAAAATTCCTTACAAAAAGGCCTAAACATGGGTAAACCCATGGGCCGACATCCCATAACCCATTACAAAACCATAAATAACCCCTTGTTGGGTCCACATATCTTGCAAAACAAGTGAGATCCACGATCTCATATCTACCATGGTGCTCCATCTTCGACCCTCGCGTCGAATTCCAAAAGGTGGTCCAAACCTGACCAAGGTTTCCTCAAAACTTGGTCGAGGGCCAACACAAATGCACCAGCCACTTTCATGAGGTTGATAGATGATGTATTGAGACCCTTCACCAACTCTTTTGTGGTGGTATATTTGGATGACATGCTCATCTTCAACAGAACTTGGGAGGAGCACATGCGTCATATTCAACAAGTTTTGATCACTCTACGACAACACAAGCTATATGCCAATTTGGAAAAATGCTCCTTTGGCATGAACAGGGTCCAATACTTGGGATACATTGTTGATGAGCATGGGGTACATTTTTATCCAACTAATATCCAATTCATCCATGACTGGATAGCCTCGACCACACTAACTGAGATTTAGATCTTGTTGGACATCAAGCTCACTAAATAAACTATTTTCCACTCCCAAACAAACGACCAAACAAAGGCCGTCAATTAGATGATTGTGCACATCCTACACATGTACAACTCTAAGCATCCACGTACATGTGATGAGAGTCTCCCATATGTTTAGCATAGTTACAACATGGCTCTCCATAGATCCACCGACCATAGCCCATTTCAAGTGGGGCTGGGATTCCAACCCTTGGGTCCCATTGATGTTGCACTACCTCTTTCCACCACACAGATAGACTCTTCCCATGCTCATTCTAAGACCGACAAAGCCACCAGATTCATTGAGAGGATTCAACACATCTGCCAACAGGTCCATGAGATTTTGTAGAAAAATAATTCTAAGTACAAGTAGCGTCGTGATCAGCACAGGGTACTACACTAGTTTCAGGTTGGAGACAAAGTCTAGTTACATTTGTAGAAGGATCTTCTTATAGGGCCCCAATGGAAGCTTTGCCCACTTATTTATGGGCCTTACACTATCACGAAGGCTATGGGTAGAAATTATTTTGAGCTCAACACTCCACCCTTCCCACGAAGGCTATGGGTAGAAATTATTTTGAGCTCAACACTCCACCCTTCCATGGCTTTCATCCAGTGTTCAATGTGGAACTCCTTCGGCCAAATTTTCCACCATTATTGGACACCTCAGAGATCACAGAGCAGCTGAAACCAAAAAAAATTAACCCCAACTGCATGTAACAAGAATCCATAATCATATAATAGACACATTGGTTAAGGGCACTCACTGACAAAGGATCCAACTTTATTGGGTTGTCAAGGCAGAGAAACTCCTACACCAAGGAAAGTGGCTCACCTGTGGCCAAATTCAGCGTAAGTTTCCTCACCCGATGGGGGAAATCAATGCAATGGATACCATTGTTTCCTAAGGGGGGAGGATTGATCCAGATGGATA
>CBVK0103645695.1:0-23980 GCA_900067695.1 Picea abies | reverse complement strand
TTAAAGCCACGCATGATCAAGAAGTTGCAAGGCTCAAAGGTGAACAATTAGAAATTAGTGCATATAATGAAAGGATTGAAGAACAAGTCCAAAAATTGCAACAAGATAATCATCTCTTGGAGAAGATTGTAGAAGAAAGCAAGTAAAATAGTGGTCCTAGAAATAATAAGAGAATAAGCCATCGGGGTAAATCAAACACTGAGAGATATGCAAAAAAAAATCTTTCGCTTACTGCACATCATTCAAAAGAATTGGTCACACCACATGAAAGTATTTCAACAAATGAATGTCATGAAATAAAATATCAGAAAGTTTAAAATGCATATGACCATATCGCCCAATGGAAAGATGTTTGTGTTATAATCCTCCCAGCAATCTCCCAATGTATACATCCAAGTAGAAGATTAAAGACCAAATCTTACTCAACACAGGGAAATTCATTCTCAATAACATGGAGAATACTCATATGAAGGTAGAACAAGCCAACATGAAGTTATGGAGAGTAGTCGAAGAGCTACTAGAACAATTATGAATGGAAAACAGAGCAAACTTGGGAAAAGTGAGATTGACTCATACAATGATAGAATATTTCGAGACTAGAAGGAATATGAGCATGAAGGCTATTGAAGATACAAAATAAATTGATCATGATAGACTCAATAAAAGAATAGTGAATCCAAATCAATTGATCCTATTAATTGAACATTTCATACAACAGATAGAGGAGGCATTAAGGGAAAAATTCATAAGTCTGATTTGTGACGGGGAACTGGAACTGGAACTGGAACTTGAAAAGATCCAATTAAATAGAGGAGAGGTCATACTTGAAGACTTCAAACTATGGAGAAGCTTGATCGACAAAAATAAATCGCCAAAACCCACTTGATCATTGCAACTGAATTTTGCATTATAATAATTTTTGTACTCATTGTAATATCCCAATCGGGAAGGAGAACCAAAACACCGTAACTTTTCACTAAAAATTTGACAGTTACAAAATTCGAAGGGAATCTCTTCATATTCTATAAAAGAGATAAATGTAAAGGAGAATGGATTTTTGTTATTTGTATTGCAGGTTGTACTATTACTCATAATTAATAAAGAGCAAGAGGCATTTTCTGGAACTGTGATCATGATGAATGTATTATAGATTATTCTTTATACATTTATTCTAATTTGAGTATCTCATGTTCAAGTGTTTGAATTTTTTCTGCAATGATCCTGTATGCTCAGATTGTCATAGTTTCCTCTTTTGAATGCATTTGTAATATTGTTTTAGGAAATAACAACTAATTGTTATTGTTTTCCTAATAATATTATTGTGTTTACATTCCATTTGAATTTATGAACTATTTCTAATTCAAAAGGCTATTTTCTTAATTGTATTCAATATCCTTTAGTTATCTCCTAATCAGGACATGATTAGTATAGTTTAGGATTGCACCATATAATAGTTATAGGTAGCATCATTCTAGTTTATTATAGATTTTAATTCATCTGAGAACCTTCGATTCTCATATTCATATTTAGATAGTAGTTTTAGTTTGGCAAACAAGCCAATAAACTGGTCAGAAACACCATCCCAAATGAGAGTGAATCTAAATGGGACTTGCCATCGGGTGTTCTCCGTTACCTGATTGAGCGGTCCTTTTGGACCCGTCAACAGAAATGGCATTAGAAGGAGGGCCATCGAACTGAATGGATACAAAGAAAGCTCAAATCCCTACCTGTTCTATCCCACTCATTAGCATAACTTGCCTTAGTGAATCTTATAAACCTCACCTTGAGCACACTTTGCATCCCCAGTCTTACTCTATAAACATGCCCATTCAAGTTTCCATGTAGCATACTTTTTTTCACTCTAAACCTAACCAGTCCTCCATGAGTTCGAGTTGGTTCACTATACTAAACTCCATATGATAACTAAAGAATCTTTTGAACTTGTCGACCGTTTTCTAACCAAATAGTCAAGTAGACAAACCGACCAACCACCCATCAACTATTCATTATCCCAAGATCAAGAAAAAATATCAAGCTAAAATTCTTTCCTACCGCACTCTTTCACTTACCAAGAAAATCCAACTATTGGAACCCCAAAGTATCATTTGGTCCTACTTCGCAGGACTTCTCGGGACCCTTCGATTTCGAACTCAAAATTTTATTTCTCATCGATGGTAGTGGTATACCTCCCTCTCCACCAAACTCTCCACCTCTCACACCAATGGGTGAATCCGAAGAAGATTCGGAAGAGGAAGACAGACCAGAAACTGAGTCGGAAGGAGAAGAACACCTACAGTTGATTCTATATAACCCTCAAGTCATGGTTGGAAACAACCAAAACCCTCCACCTAATGAACCTTGCTTACCCCTAGATGCATTTTCCATACCTAGACTACTCCATGACATGCTTAAGTATCCTGAAACATTTCTCCCCAAGTTCGATCTAGAGAAAAAAGACTCAGTCGAAGACCATGTGAAAAAG
This sequence comes from Picea abies, assembly GCA_900067695.1. Taxonomy (NCBI): domain Eukaryota; kingdom Viridiplantae; phylum Streptophyta; class Pinopsida; order Pinales; family Pinaceae; genus Picea; species Picea abies. Next base: position 21,498 of record CBVK0103645695.1, on the reverse strand, counting down.
TTCCTATCGGCCATAAGTCTCCAAAACGTCCGATATGAAGATATCGTATGTCGGTTGTTCCCTCGTATGTTTGAGAAGCCTCTTTTACTCTTTGGAAGAAGCCTCTTTTACTACTTGGAGGATATTTGAGACTATTTTCCTTAAGAAATTTGGGGAAGACAAAACACCAGCTACTTTAGTCTTAGATATCTCAAGGATTAAAGTGGATACCGATCAAAAGGTTAAAGATTTGAATCAATATATCCTTTCTTTACTTGAGCGGATTCCTTGAGCCTCCAAACCTACAGAGGATATCACCATTGAATTTCATACTTCATCTCTGCACATGTCCATGGCAATGTTTGTTAAAAATGCAAAGAAATCTACCCTAGAAGCGACTTTTCAAGAGGCCCTCAAAATTAAAAATAATATGCTAAGTTTGAAAGGGAACCCTGGAGTAGAATCCTCAAAAGATAAAGCTAAAACTAAGACCAAATACATTGTCAACAAGTCTTCAGAAGAAAATAAAGATATTGATTCTATGGACATGGAATCCCTCCAGAGAATTGTCAAGAAATTATCCAATGAGTTGATTGATTTAAATAGGCACGATGGAGAAGGCTCTTTGAATACGAATAAATTCTTTAAATTCCAATCTAAGAAAGAAAGATCACTCCTCCCATCAACAAAATAACTCCTTCATCGGAAGGGATTAATATGGAAGATATTGTCCAAGCCCTGCAACATTGGGCCAATGAAAATTTTATTAAATCTAAATATGGAGAAGAAGATGAAAATGAACAAACAAAACAATCCCAAGAAATGGATGAATAACTTGAGCAACAAGTTAATTTCTTTTGGGACATCTCATATGGAGTTGAAGAAGAGGAAGAAATAGAAGAAATACATATGTCCCAAAATTTTGTCTCCATGATATGAAAATCCTTAGACACCACTTATTTCTTCACATATATACATGCAATATCTAACTTGATCGAGAATAATTTATTGATCATATTGGGGTGGTTTGCAGAATTTTGATGATGTGCTTTTTATACAAAAACTCATAAACTAAAGATTAACTTGCTTGATGATACTGGGATGACATAATGGAAAACAAAAAAACTCAAATTACATACTTGTGTTTCATCTTTAAGTTCCATTCAATCCAATGAAAACTGCATTCTCCATCTCAAGTATCAAAATCACATGTAAAATGATTCACATATGCCAAAAAAATATTTGTAAATAAAAAAGAGTTTTTATTACCTTAAGATGTCAAAAAAGCATCACATGTCCAAGCATACATCAAAACAAGCCACATGTTCTTCCACATATATGAAACTAGAACAGGTGGCCTGCAATGTTCATAGGCAAGCCAGTATACCAGAGTTTGTCTACAGCAAAATTTGATTGTAAATGCATCCTGGCTAAAATTGATAACATAACAATAAAGAAACTCAATTTAAGGCAAACCCCGGACTTCCATCATGGCAGACAGTGAAGGAAAACGGTTGGTAGCATGTTGGGAAACGACTCTTCACAAGCTTCCTTGATATGGAATCAAACAACATATACAGACGTCTGTTGAGGGCATGTTGGTTGTGAAGTTGGTCAGCCATATCTCGTCTCATCTCAAAGATCATATTTAAATGGTCCTTCGTAAGCCTGTGAGAACTAGGAAAATCGTGGCTTGCCAAGGCTGGATGGTATGGATCACCTGTATGTTCCTTCAGATGGGTCTCCTCCTTGACCCAACAGTCATCCCAATTAATCCTAGGGGATTCATTATGCAGTCCACTAAAATTGGGGGTTTCTCCTTGCATGAAGTTATCCTGCTTTTGTGGAGGGACTTCCTCCTCCACCACACAACCACCCATAGAAATATCAGGATAATTCAAGGGGAGGGCAGTGTCGGTTGGTGTTGTCTACTATGTGATGTCCTCCTCCCAATTAGGAGGAATCTAATCCTCGACTATACAGACACCATAATTTAGCTCAGGGTCGGGCAATTGGGGCATAGGCTGGGCATCAATGTGCCAGATTTGGTTGGAATAAGGATAGTAGACAGAGTTGCTTCTAGGATTGGGAGAAAGAGAGGTCAAGCCTATGTGTCGGTTCTGACCTACCAGACTGTAGTAGACCAACCTGCCTTACCTCTCTCACGAGGCATGGCTTCAACACCATTGGGAGAGGAATTTAAGGAGAATTTGGACACGAGGGAAAGAAAATTGATAGAGACTCAACCCCCTTGGACGGAAATTGCAGGTGCAAAATGCAGATCCAAGGGCAAACAATGGAGATAAGAACTGCACCAAGAGATTACCTATGTGATGGCGAGAGAAATGATAGTTTGGGGTGCCATGAATGTTGAGGTGATGTTGCCTTGCTGCATCGTACCAACTTCGGATTAAACTCCCATGGCTATCCCATCGCACTAACTCCTTGCCGGGTTGAATGCTAGGCATAATGGATTGACAAAGGGGGAGGTTGGCAGCAATTAACTGCACTCGAAAGGTGTCACCCCATCATAGAGTTAATATTGTATATGTTGAAATATATATCTTTTGATATAAAATAATTTTAAATTAAATGGTTTGTATTTGAGTATGGCTTAGGCTAATTGATATGTTGAAATATATATCTTTTGATATAAAATAATTTTAAATTAAATGGTTTGTATTTGAGTATGGCTTAGGCTAATTGTTCTACGGTTTTTTTTGGTGATATTTGCTTGAAATCCCCTTGGAAATTATTGGATATGGATATTTAAGTGGTTAATTATGTATAATTTGAATGTCCCAGGGGTTTTCCAACAGGCTGAATCCATTTCTCCATTCAAAAATGCAATTTAAAGAACAAAAAATTGTGGTTTCCTATAGATTTATATCTAGAGATTCCAGTGAAAAAAATAAAAACCTAAAACAGTATATACAATATTGATTATTTTATATACAATATTAATTGTTTTACTATGAAATGCATATTAATAAAAAAAATTGTTTGCTAACATGTCTGTAACTTGCCTAACTAGTCTTTGACAAAAAAACTAATCTTGGATGTCTCCTCCCCATTACAACTGGTTTCAGCAGGTTTCAACCCGCAAATAGCCTTACAAATGAAACCCTTTCAAACCCATTAAGCTAACAAGATTTGACACATGTTAATAAACTTTTAAAATTATTTATTTTCAAAATTTTATAACCATTTTCAAAATTTATAATAACTTAATATTATATTTTTGCCATTTAAATATGGCTTATTCAAATTGCCAACTACCAGTCCAGATCCTATTATCAGTCGCACTTTCCGGCTTTGAAGGCCGTCAGGAGGCTCAGAAATAAAACCTCCGTTTGCTTATCTACCACCTCTTTAATATCCATATGTTGAAAATTCAATTGCATTTTTTCAATCTTCGACTCCCTTTTAACCTAATGTTCGATTCAATTTTAACTTAATTATGATTTTACATTTTAATGTAATAGATATTTAATAAAACTTCTCTCTAGCTTATCATATTATTATTTTTTAATACTAATATAAAAAAATCCTGCTTAGTTGTAAAGAATGTTTAAGAGCCTGCAACAAAGCCTTCTCTTACACGAAATCTCTCGTTTCGGATCAATGTGGCATATAATGTTGGTTTCTAAAATTTTAATATTAACTTATTCAATTTTTCAATATCAAAATCGTGGATTCTTGTTTTTCAAATCACGACTTATTCAAATGGTCAACCAGCCGTTTGAGATCGTATTATCAGGCGAACTTTCCGCTTTTGACGGCCGTTAGAGAGCGAAAGTCCACCCACCATTTCTTTTGGCTTTTTTCAAAATGCAATTACAAATTAATTTTTTTCAATCATAAATTCTACTTTAACGGCCTAATTTTCTATTTTATTAATCTTAAATTCTACTTTGACGGCCTACTTTTCTATTTTATTTTAACGTAATTGTGTTTTTGAATGTTTTAGTGAAAGTCAAATTTCCTCTAAATGTGACGATTTTTTTTAAATCATATAAAATATACAACTAAATAAATATATATATTTAATTATTCTAGTTGTTCATCACAACTGTATTATTTCGTTTTATCCAACAAGAGAAGAATTGACTTAAATATTGTACGTGAATTTTTGGAATATTTAATTCTTATTTTGTTTGTTACTGAAATATCAGGGCATTTTATTAAAAAAAATGATCAAAATTTTGAAATATTAAATGCATAAAATATTATGCGAGGACCGAGGCATTTTATTGAAAAAATTAAATAAATGTGAAAAAGATAGCTCAGATTTTACATGCAGGCCAAGGTATATTCAAAGAATTACTGTAAATTAAAAACATGTGTATTTTTTTTCTTTATTTTTTTGGAATTTGATGTTGACAAGTTTTGAAGATCATTTATTTATTTAAAAAATGAAAAAATTGCTTTAAATTAAAAACATACTATAAATTCATCCACTGGAGATGCGTTTTTTATCATTTATTTCTTTGAAAAATACGTTGAAGATTTTTTTTTTAATGATAATGATGTGATTTATGTTTATCATCTTTAATGATTTTTAATAAATATATATAGTTTTTAGTTTTTATATTTATATATACGGAAATAACATATCAAAGTTATTATGGTTTTTATGATTAGTGATCTTTATAAATATATATAATTTTTAGTTTTTATATTTATATATAGAAAAAATAAAAGTATCAAAGTTATCATGATTTTTGGAACTAATTAAGTTATAAGTTATAATAAGTTATAATATTGAGTAGAATTTTGTTTTATATTATTAAAAGTAAATGATGTTAAAATAATGATGTTTGTTTTCAACTTTTTCTATATACACAATTTACAAATTTACTCATATTTAAGTGTTTTTGGGTTAGTCAATCTATTAATTTCATTATTTTTATTATGAAAATTATGAACATTAATTTTGATTTTGATTAAGAGTTAGACATTTTAAAAGAAAATGATTTTTATCCTCAAAGCGAGGGGCTTTAACTGCACTCGTCGCCAAAGTTCCATGTATAAAGTGCTCGATAGGTGTCACCCCATCGAGGGCACATATGCTAATTTAATCGATTCTCTTAAATCCCATTACTCAAAATAAGAAAATAACTTCAGCATTGAAATCCCTGCGAAATTTGGAAACTTTTGACTATAAAGGCGACCAATTTCCAAACTAGCTCAATTTCACGCTCTTTGGCACATAAAAAAATGCATTAAATACTCATTAATGAAAAATTGATCAAAATTTTTTAAAAATGATCTCAAATCACAAAACAAACCTCATATTCACGATAATTGTCAAAAATCATGCAAAATTGATATAAAACACTTGAAATTTTGTCAAGGTGCCATTTGGCATGCTCTACGGTGCAACACCAAACTTGGCTTTACTTGCACGTACTTCCATACCATCTGTATAGTCTCGAGATCTATGCACCTAAAAATTTATGCATAGGTATGTGTGCCTCGGGATGCATATTTACATTGGAATTTATGCCCAATATATAGGGCGACCTCCAAAACCTCCTCCATATTTGGCTGCAAGTTATTTATTATTTTAGACGGAATCTCTGAACTAATGTAGAGGCACTGGTGTGATGGTTAAAACCACCCATTATTCTAGCAGAGGTCCTGGTTCGAGTCCCCTTCCATGCATAAGTTGGTGGTTAATTATAATATAATATATATTATATATATCATATAACTATATACCAAACAAACTCCCGAGCAATATGGTTATCCTCTTCCGTGAACAAGTGTGTTTGTGTGGTATGGGGTATAGACCAAAGGTTGGGGGTTATCCCTCGGCCCCTTCCCCCCCTCCACACGAACTTTATACAAACTTAAATATAATATATCATATATCATATATGTGTTATACAAACTTAAATATAATATATCATATATCATATATGTGTGTGTGTGTGTGTGTGTGTTAAGTCGTATAGTGTGTTGTGATGGTTGTGGGGTTTTGTTAAGGCATGGAGGCTATGGAGGTCATGGGGTCGATTCCTCTAGACTCCATAATAATTTTACAACATATTAACCATTATTGGCCAATGGGAGGTCGTCAGGTGGCATCCTCTCATTGGCCCTCCTATGCCACGTGTCAACACACTATTGAACCACTTGGAGAGTATGGATGCCAACTCAGCTGCCCAGTCAAATTCTACGATCAATCCACGTGGCACATTGGGGTGTGGCCACATCACATGTATGGTCGTGCCAAGTGTCATTGTACGAACATGACACATGTCCTTTTTACCCCATTGACTTTGACCTTCTTGACTTGAACTTTGATTGCCCATAACTTTTGCATACGAACTTTGTTTGAGGAACCGTTTGCATTGTTGGAAAGCTGACGACGAGATATAAAAAATGATGTCATTTTCGAGATGATTTGTACAGGAGGATATCAAAAATGACATCATCCTCCTTAACCTTTTTTATCATTCCTTAGATCCTAGAATCTTTGTGAGCGTTATGTATCCTCCTAGGAGGATCTAGAACGCTCACAAAGGTCCTTGTGAATGTTCTAGGTCCTCCTGGACCTCTATTAGCGTAAAGGTCCTTGTGAATGTTCTAGGTCCTCCTGGACCTCTATTAGCGTTCCTTAGATCCTCCTAAATCAGGCCACCAGGAGTGAAAGAAAGAAGGATTCCTCCAATACCCATACCCCTTGTGAACCTCCCAAAAGTTCTCCTCATGCTCAAAAGATGTCAGATGGTCCTTCTACAGAAACTACTCCTTCTAACTCTGTCACAAAGTTGGAATATGACTTATTGGAAGACATGAAAAGAACCAAGGCAAATATTTCTCTATTTGAAATTATGAAGCTTCCACGGATTCAAGAGAATTTTATCAACACCCTTGAAGGTATAACTGCCAAAATTCCAAAGAAATTAATCTGGGGACAAAGAAAGGAACAAGTAAGGCTACCTCATCCGACAATGCCAATGCACCTAAAAGACAAGTAGTTGTAAATGCTTCTCTATCAGGGCAAATGTCAAGATCCACCACTCCACCTTTTTTTGTTACTTTTGAGATTTTTAAATGGAATGTACATAATTGTATGATGGATTCACGTGCCTCTTCGAATGTTATGCCCCTTAAAGTTTGTGAGAAACTAAATGCCAAGCCTAAACAATCTGATATTCAAATCATACAACTTGACAGGACCAAAGTTAAAGTGATAGGTGAGTTGAAAAATGTTTTGATAAGGATGTCTTCTAAGTTAAAGTGATAGGTGAGTTGAAAAATGTTTTGATAAGGATGTCTTCTAATCCTAAATACATCAAACTATTGACATCATAGTTGTGAATACACCTAATACTTATGGTATGCTCTTAAGCAGAGACTGGTCTGTTACACTTAAAGGGTACTTTTCCACAGACTGATCACACCTTTGGCTAACCTATAACAACAAGTTGAATCAAATCAGGGTTGATAGAGAATGATACATGAAGCATGTGGCAACAGATTTGAATGACCCAAATGAGCCTATGATGTTTAATCACTTTGTTATGGGAAATTATTTATGTGATTCATTTTTTGGAAATTACTGTGTTGAGATCTCATCTTATGCGGAATCAAACACACAATCTGGAATCCTTCATTGCACTCAGACTGTTGACCCTATTGTAACATAACATATGTAAATAGTCATGACATTGTATAATCTAACATAGTATTTAGAGATAAGTTAGAAGTTTTTGTTAATTTCACTAACCATACGAATTTAGAAACAAAAGAAAATTCTAAGTCCATACATAATCTTAAAAGAGATCCCAACATGTGGACTTTATTTTTTGATGGGTCAAAATCCCTTGAAGTTGCAAGTGTTGGTTGCATACTAAATGACCCTAGTGGTAAGAAATCCATGATTACATGCAAGCTTGAATTCCAATGGACAAATAATATTGTCGAGTATGAAGTCGTGTTGCAAATACTGATAAAAGCAATTGACTTGAAGGCAAAAAATATAAAGGTATTTGGTGATTTTTCGATTGTCATAAGGCAGGTAAGAAACAACATACAATGTCTCTCTAGTCATCTTAAACACTAGCAGTGAGAGGTAAGGAAATTTATTAAGTCATTTAATGCATTCAACATCAGTTACGTTCCTCACTCTTTGAATTATGATGTCAATCTTTTAGCTAATGTAGCTTCTAGGGTTATCCCTACTAAGAACTTGTTACCTGCTACTTTTTCTGTGGAATTTCTCTACAGACCTTCAATACCAGATAATGTGACCAATTGGAGAGTGTTTGATGATGACGAGAATATTATAAGTTATTTACATCTTGAGGGTACCTTCAAAGATTCCATAATTGATGAAGATCAACATGATAGAGAAATGAATGAAAATGTTCATGGCTCAATTAATCAATCAACAGAGCAAAATAGAACGAGCCCAATAAATAACATCCCTAAAAGTGTGGTAAGGCTGCAAAAACTCTATGACCTTCAGGACAACTTTAATAAGGTGATGAATTGTAAGACCAACAACTCATCAATGAAATTTGAAGTGATAAATCTGGGGTCAGATAACACACCTCAAAACATCAACTTGGGAAATAAGTGTTCCCTGAGGAAATTCAAGCCTTCATAAAGTTGTTCAAAGAATAGAAAGACATATTCGTTTGGACATATGATGATCTCAATACCTACGACACAATGATCATTCAACATGTTATCCATATGAAGCCACAAACCAAGCCTTTTCAGTAGAAGCTGAGGAAAATGCACCTGAGTTTAGAACCACAAGTAAAAGCATAACTTAACAAGCTATTAACAGTGAGGGAAATTTTCCCAGTGAGGCATACACAATGGATCTTGAATCTTGCATGGATTAAATCCAAAACCAAAGTGATTGTCCCTTACCCAGTTGTGAGGAATCTCTTAGTATGGAAAGATCTGGGAGAAAAGAGAGCAAATTGGATAACATCCCTTCAAGAATATGACCTTGAAATCAAACCTGCTAAAATTGTCAAGGGACAAGGACTATGCAAACTGGCAGCTAGATCAACACATGAAAAGGTAGAGGATGATCAATTTTACCAATATCAAAGTCTCTTTGAGGGGGAAGTTTTATATATCCATGTCTCCGGGGACCAGTGGTATTATGAGATCAAATATTATCTGACCCATCGAATTGCTCCCCATTATTTATATCCTAAGAATAAGAGAGCCCTCATACTTAAGTCTTCACAGTATCATCTCATCCAAGGAGTGCTCAGTCGAAGAAACTATGATGGTGTTTATTTGAGATGCCTTGAAAAAGTGAACATTGATAAAGTCTTATCTGAACTTCATGACGGGCTTGCTAGAGGAAATTTTGGAGGTGATACTACAACCCATAAAATACACATGGTTGGCTACTATTGGCCTACCATGTTCAAAGATTCACATGCATATGCTCGGAAGTGCCCAGAATGTGAGAAAGCAACTAGAAGAAAAAAGAAACCCACCTTCCCTCTTCAGCCAATTATTATTGAACGCCCATTCCAACAATCGGGTTTGGATGTGATAGGGAAAATTAACCCCAATTCCTCTAAATTGCATAAGTACATCATAACAACAATGGACTATTTCACCATGTGGACAAAAGCAATCCCTTTGAAGACTGTCAATGAAAACCAAGTAACATATTTCCTTTAATCTCATATTATTACTAGATTTGGTGTGTCTAAATCTTTGGTTTTTGATAATGCTAAACACTTCTCCTCTTTTAGATTAATGGAATATGCATTGGAATGAAACATTAAAATGAAATATTAAACTAATTATTATCCACAAGGGAATGGGCTAGCATAATCAACCAACAAGAATCTAATCAAGATCTTGAAAAGAATTGTTAATGATCACCAAAGAAACTGGCATATAGCCCTCCCAGATCCCTTATGGGCTGATAGAGTCACACCTAAATCCTCCCTTGGAAAGTATCCCTTTTTTCTAGTCTATAGACAAGAGGAAACATTGCCCACTCATATGTTATTGCCTTCATTACAACTTTCCCAAATTGTTCAAGCTAAAGAATGCCTAGTAATGCAATAGAGGTTAAATATGCTTCTTAAACTTGAAGAAGATAGGGAAAAATCCAAAAGGAACCTAATGAAACATCAAGAAATAATCAAGAAATGGTTTGATAAATCATCCGTAGGAAAAAAATATTTTCAAGAGGGTGATATTGTCCTCAAGTGGGATAAGGAAAATGAAATTAAAGGGAAGCATACCAAATTCCATAAACTCTGGCTAGGTCCATTTCAAATCCATAAGAATATTGAACCGAGAACTTTTAAACTCGGTACATTGAAGGTAGACAAGGAGGAGTTCCCTGTCAATGGACAAGTGCCTAAACAGTGCTTCTCCTAATCACCCCCGGGTGATGTAGTTTTTTACATAATACGTTCACTTTTGTTTTGTTTGTAAATATTTTCATATTTCCTTTTCTTGATTAACCATGATGTAATCACTTTATTGTTGTAATAAATCCTCTGCTAACTTGTTCCAAATTTGGTCTATTGGAGTTTTTGTTACAATCTAAGCACTAAGTCTGCATAAGATAACTATTTAGGTGACTTGGTAAAGATGAAACAACTTCCATATGTTATAGAAGAAAACAAGTTATAACTTATGATTGCATGGCTTCGAAAGATTTCAGGGTACTCTGTCAGCAGAAGAGCCTCATATTATGTTTAAAATAGGTTCAAATTCTTACATTGACAGGAGATTTGTTATATGTGCGATCACTCACACTTCCAACTCACCAAGTTATAAATAGAAATATGCACTAGCCGCAGATGTCTTCTAGATAATGCTTGCGAGAATTCCTTGTTCCCGACCAACTTAATGAAGATTTGTTTGGAAAGGACCCATGAAGTTGAAATAAGACTGAGACCTACATATCAAAACAACTCTTGTATCACCCTGCTTCTCAAACACCCATTACGTAGAAATGCTATATACATTATAAATATAAAGGGTGAAATATACAATTTAAATAAATGGGAAGTTGAAAACACTAATAATTGTGTGGGAAGTACAAGTAAACTCGTCAACATTATGGATGCTCGTTGACATCGCGGCCATGCCTGTATGATACCAAGACAACTTTGTCGGGGCTATGGACACTTGTTGATAGTGAAGTAATGTTGGGAAAAAAGAGACAAGGGACACAAATCGGTCTATAAATAGTCAAGAATAGGCTTATGTGGTGTCTTGATCCTCACAGATGTATAAACTAAGTTGTTGATATTATGTGGTGTCTTGTATGTGGATGATATGTTGCTGATAGGAAACGACAACAAGATTATCCAGGATGTGAAAACCCAATTGTCCTCTAAATTTTAGATGAAGGATCTTAATGTTGCAAATTTCATTTTGGGCAGGGAAATTAAAAGAGATCGTGCAAACATGAAACTCTGGTTAAATCAGAGAAAATATGTTAGGACAATATTGCAAAGGTTTAATATGCAGGAATTTAAATAGGTCAAGGTTCCTATTCTCGTGTTAGGTTAAACTTGACTCGGTAAAAGAGTCAAAGTTTTTAGGTCAACAGGGGTGGTTTCGAGCACATGGTTTTGGTAGCCCGTGGTTTCATAGCCCATGGATTGCATGTAATAAGGCCTTTAAAAGGTTGGTGATACTCCATTGTAATGTGCCACGGATGTGAGCAGTGAAGGCTCACTTGGTAGGGGCTAGGAGGTTTGTCGACTTGGTCAGGTTTGGCCAAGGGTCTAATAGATATATTAGGATTGAATGAAGAAAAACTTCCCCAAACTGAGCCTCGCACCAAGGTATTGCCTTTGAGAGAAATTGGTTAAGCATCGGTACTATGTCCATTTAGCATAATTCCCTAACCCTCCCCAAATTTGACATGGCCATGAACATGGAGACCACTCTTCCTGGCAAGCTAGGGTCATCCATGCTTGCCCCTAGACCGGTCTAAGTCAACCAAGAGAACTAAGTTTGAAATATATCCACAAGTCTCACTGGGCAAGTCCACCATCGGTGTAGCAAAAGTAAATTTCATGTTAACTCCTCTGACTATATCGGAGGAATTCGTATTAATTCCTCTGATATGAGCGGAGGAGTTCCTCGAAACTGTGTCGATGCCCTTCCCACATTTCGTGATTTTAAAACTTTGAGCTCAACTTCTCTGATGCATTATCAGAGGAGTTGACACCAACTCTGTTGATAACACAATGTATTTTTCTCAAACAACTTTCCCAAGACTTTCGTAGGCCCTAAGACTAACTTCTTCGATTCGCATCGGAGCACCTCATATTAACTTGTTCAAAGTACATCGGGACACTTGTTATCAACTCCTTCGATTTCCATTGGAGGAGTTAACCTCAAGACCTCTGATTTCATCTTTTGAGTACAGTTTTTACCCTTTCCTCCTCAAACTTTCACCAAGCTACTCAACATGCTTGCCATCATCTCATCATCCTTAGACGATGACTCCCTACCCAATGACAATTCAAATGAGTCTTTTGGTATTTCAAACTGCATTCAACTTCGTATTATTTGTGATTTTAATCTCTGCACTAAGCGCACCTTTTATTGCAGGTCCAAATATGTCCCAACGAAAGAAGACAACAAGTAAAGCACTTGAGGCCGAGGCCTATGGTAGCGACAAACAAAATAAAGGAGAACCAGAAGTGATCAACACCACATATGATGACACATCAGGACTCCTAGAAAAGGACAGGGAAACACTAAAGTGGGGAGAAGTATATCACATGTTCAAGAAATCTAACTTCTCCATTGAAGCTGAAGGATGGGATGAACTTAAAGTATTCAAAAACACCAAAAAGTATGGAATATTCAGAGTAGCATCCCACCCGACTATTTTCCCCTATGCAGATGCCATCACTTGGATTTTGAAGAATATAAATGTGAATGGAAGATATGTTTGTAATGCCAGAAAATATCCCATAGCTTCATTTAGGCCTAAATTTCTGGCGAAGTGCTATTACATTGAGAGAGGGACTAAGAAGTTGGACAATAAGCTCCTTGGCGAGTTCAAATACACTTCTAAGGATTTGTTTCCGAAATGGCACAACGCTGACAAACAATTCAAGCACATGCCCAAGGGAGGCGAAATGGCACAACGCTGACAAACAATTCAAGCACATGCCCAAGGGAGGATACCCAACAAGATCTCTAAGAAGACCTTATCAATACCTAGTAGCCATGTTATGTAGGCTATATGGTGAACCAGATGTGTCCCAATTCCCTCTATCATATATGCCTTTAATGCATTACTGCGCAAATGAGGGAGTTTCATTCAATTGGGATGATATCTTTTCAAAAAATTTTACAATGGCCATTTATGTGGTCAAAGGAGCCCAGTCTAGAACATTCTCGAGCTTTCACATGTCCTCATATCTCTTGGACATATTGTGTGTGGCTCAGAAATACCCTATGATGGGATGGAAATGGCAGCCAACAAACCCAACCATCCACGTATATTACAAATTGCTATGGGAGCACAAGTATCAGACAAAGTACCAAAAGATATGTGAGCATTTTCTGGCTCTGTTGTATGAATTCATATTATGCACCACACCCCCTTGCATGACTGGCAAAGAAATATCAATCATAAGGATAATTGGAGATTGGTACCTCATGAAACATGACACTTATATAAGAGTGTATGGTGTGATGAAGCCCCTCATCTTCTCCCTCAATTTGTGCATGACAAGCTCGTGCTCCAAGGGGTTGCATACCAGATCATAAAACATGGGGTAGGTGGAATGTTGTATCGAGTAAAGGAAGAAATATGGACACCACTGCCACTATATGTTGGAAACTACTTCTTAGAAAATACCAAGCAGGTTCAAACAAAGGTAAATACCTTGCTCTATTAACTCTTCGGAGAAGAACAGTTTCGAAGACACGATCGCAAGAATATCGTGAGAGATCACTTCAACAAAATTGGTCTACCCTGGGAATAGACAACAGATATCTGGGAGAAAGAAGAAGTACATCAGAATGCCTAAACCTACGACGAAGTAATCTTAAATAGGTGTGGCCAACCCAAAGGGAGAATCATGGATGAAGATAGAGCTAGAGAAGAAGCTCAAAAGAAAGCAGAAGAGGAAGTGACTAAATAATCACCCCACACCTCCACCTCAATACACTTGATATCAGAATGAGAGAAAGAGGAGGCAACAACTGACAAGAAAAGAAGAGATAAGGAAAAGGTCCACAAGAAGAAGAATCATTCTACAAAGAAAAAGTGGAAGATTAAGGCAGACAAGACCAAATCCAAAGTCGATGTAGAAGCAAGAGTTGCAGCTGAAAAGGAGATCAAACAAAAAGAAGAAGTAGTGAAGGTAGCAGTTGAGAGAGAAGTAGCGGAAGAAGCAGAAAGGGTAGCCAAAGAGGCAGCCGAGAAAGCAACTGAAGCAGAAATACAACATAAGGATGTGGAAAAGAGAGGCAATGACACTCACCTGATGGAGATAGATATCCCAGAGGTGTCAACTGCAGGCATAGGCACAAATATATCAGGCAGTGGCTTAGGATTGGGACTCTAGGAACCACTCCAACCAAGTGAAGTACTCGACTTGAGAAGCTTCACTTATGATAGGAAGACCGACAGAATCATGCAAGAACATTTGAAGAAGGTAACAACAACTGAAGGAATGTCGGTCTTAGTTATCACGCAAGTTCCCATAACGAGAGATGTAAGAGATAATCCAATAGAAACTACTACAGCCAGAACTACATTCATCAATGCTAATGAGGAAAACATCCAAAGACTATGCCAACAAAATGTGGAGAAAGAAGAAAGGATCAGAGAGTTGGAGGAAAGACTCGAGCAAGTAGGAATTGATGAGAGAAACCTGCAAAGTTTCAAAGCTAGTGCTCAGAAGATTAGGAAAGAACTAGAAGATGCTATCGTAGACATGTATGCTCACCTACACCTCTTCCAGCAACCAGATGTTACCTGTTATCACATATAGTTTTCAAGGGCAGAAGGTCGTCCAAGTTTGTGGTCTGCACAGGAAACGTCCAAGCACATCATTCAAAAGCAGTCCATTTCGGGCTGAAATATAGGCAAGCAGACAGGTTCATGTTTCAACGGTGGAAATCCTATATATGGTTTAGATTAGTGTCTCTCGGACAGTCGAAGTTTAAAATTTGTGCGAGGATTAGTGACCAAGCAGAAGCCTCGGAGTCACTTTTGCCTGAAGTTACAGATCAAGCACCACATGTCCTTCTAGATCGGATGGTCATGATTTACTTAAGGAGTTCAGGCTTTAGGAGTTTTGACCTCTACACTCCCGATTTCCTCTAAAGTACTTTTGCCTGGAGTTACAGATGAAGCGCCACACGTCCTTCTCCATCGCACGGTCTTGATTTACTTCAGGAGTTTTTCCTTTCGGGACTTGCCCTCTCGTTTTCCTTCGGATTTCTTTCTCCCGAAGTTGCAGATCAAGCACTACATGTCCCTCCAAATCGGATGATCATAATTTTCTTTGGGACTTTAGGCTTTGGGAGTTTCAGCTTCCCCACTCTCGTTTTCCTCCTAAGTAATTTCTCCTGAAATCCACAGATCTATGTCGCGTGCCCTCCTCAGATCAACAGTCGCGGTTCATTTCCAAGCTTCAACATTCATTTCAAGCTGCCATGTTACTCTGGGCTCGTATTACTCTGAAAGTTATACAAGATCTACATGCATCCCCCCCCCGAGCTCCAAAGTGAAGTGTTGAAGACACTTGGCACCCATCAGTTCCGACGTGTGGCGCTCATCTGTTAGAGACACGTGGCATCCATCTAGAACTGACACATGGTACTCATTTCAAGCATTTTTGGACATGTCCGCGACATGTCAGCATGGTGATGTTAGGCCGCCACGTCAGCTGCAAGAGATCATCCTTTAGGAATTGTTCATGTTCAAGCACCAAGATTAGTGCCATCTCCATGTGCGTTTTTAATGGATCCTAGAATTGGTGGGTGGATAAACTTTAGCGGTGGCGCTAAATTTAGCAGGTGTGCCCAGATCGTAGATCGCAACCATATCAATGGCCGCGTTTCATTGCGAGGAAGCAATGTGCTCGAACGATAAAATTCTTGAGTGGTCCCGCAATTGAAACCATGGTATAGTGGAAGAGCTATGTGGTGGAAGGTGGTGAATTGCAGGGTCAAAAGCGGAGTGAATCCAAACCACCTTTGACGGCCCCGCAATCACGTTCTTATATAGTGAAAAATCTGAGAGCATCACATGGTTTCTCCCTAGGCGTTAAGCCTCACCCCGATCCCAAGGAGAGATCAATTAAGAAAAGAGGGACTGGTAGTTGAAACCTCAGCTCAGTCCATAAATAGGAAACTTGGAAGTTATGGCCGAGGAGACAGGACTTTTAGCCCGATGTACCATGATGGACGATTTTTTCTTCCAGGCCCATACTGATTTGAGCTTGCGTATGATAGCAGGAAACACGCACGGTCTGACAGAAGGATTCACAAACATAAAGCCTTGAATGGGATGGCCAGATCACACTCCTGGCAGTTGTGGACTGATCTGAGTATAAATAGATCAGTTTAATATTTTGTTGTGGTCGTCAATGGTGAGCAGAGCTCCTTATTTTGTAATACTTTGATAACAAAGTTGTTCTTTGGTTTTGTATGAGACTTGAGACTTTCGCATTAATATAAGTCGGTTCCTTTCATCATCTTTTTTAATTTGTGTTGAAACACTCGTGCATGGAGGATCCAGATGAGGGATGTAGTTGTATTGTAATGTAGGTTTGATTATAGTACTGTTGTGACCTATTTCAATATTTTCTTTGTTTCCTTGTTCATTTTTATGATGAAATGCACGTGCATGGAGGATCCAAATGAGTTGTTGTAGTCGCGTGGTAATGGAGGTTTGATTATTATGCTACTATGATATATTTCAGTGTCTGAAACTTGATTTCAAGAGTGCTCTTGTGCCTGAGTTTTTCTTCACGAAGTTGCTTGAAAGCCATATGCTCATGGCAGAATTGTCCACCTTTCTCACTAATTCTTCCTTCTGCTCACCTTTAAAATTAAACCATTGATTGAAGTTAATGAGGACCTCATTTCCCTATGCGTTTCTTGTCTAGTTTATGTGTTAAAACATTCTTGTACCAAGCTTTGTCAATTCAGCCTCCACTCATAAACCTACCTCCAAAAACATTTTGATGGGTACTGGGATTATCCTCTTGCAGTCTGAGGGTGACTCTCAATGCTAACAACTTGCACATAAACTTTGTCAAGACTAGTGGGGTTAAACAGGAGAAAATTATGACGAATATAACTGTGAAGCGCACCAATATACTTCATTAAAGTTTCATAAGAATCCAAAGGAATGTTTAATGCAAGAGATTTCTTCTTAAATTCATCTGTGAAACTTTGTACAGTTTGACCTTTACTTTTCCTGAAGGTTTTCATTCCATCATTGCTTTATGTAAATACCCTAATGGATAAAATTGTTTCTTTATTGCTGATTTAAATTATGACCATGAGGAAAGAATATTACCACACTTACTTATTTCTTGAATCTTTCTCTCCCACCATATGAGAGCGGTGCCTTCCAACCGAAGAGGAGCTAGTTGCACTTAAAATTCCTCTTCATTAATATGCTGGACACGAAAATACACTTCAACATGTCAGATCTAATTATCTATCTTTTTAGGATTAACATCTCCATTAAATATAGGTAAATAAAATTTTACATCAAGCTTTAATAATGGTTTCTTAAAAGAGGATTTATGGATAGAATGATGAGAATACTCAAAGGAAGAAGAACTAGAACTCGAAGGTGAAGACGAAGGCTCAGGAGGATCTCTTCCAACCCCTTGGTTTACCGAAGCATCATCATCTACATGTGATTCCTTTTTCTTCCCTTTCTTATTCATCCTCTTCTCGTAATCTCCATACATTTGTTTGACCATTTCTAACATGCGATAAAAGACCACGTGAAATTTTTTCTCCTGTTCATCACGCTTGTCCTCTTCTACCATTTTCTTCCTTCTAGATACACAGCTAAATTCAGGATCGAAAGTATTAAGAGTTCATTCACCCTACTTATGTTGGGCCCTAGTAAGCATTCACACTCAACAATTCAAGTCAAAGATGACTGCTCCCAACTTCAGGATTGAAAGTATTAAGAGTTACTTCACCCTATTTATGCTTGGCCCTAGTATGCATTCACACTCAACAATTCAAGTCAAAGATGATTGCTCTGATACCAACATGATCCAAGATCTTTTCATCGTGACTTATAAATAATTGTATTAAATGAGAATAAATTAAAGTGCACCATTAAAGAAGGGAAAACTCAAAAATCAAGAGACATAAGCATCATATTTGAACACAAAAACTTGATAACGGAGTTTGTCCCTGGTGGACTATATCTCCGGGTCATACTCTCAAATGGGTAGGCTCTTTCATTAACTCGACAAAAGAAATTTGGCAAGTACATAAATATACCTCATTCTGAAATCAAGCTGCAAAAATAATGCTCAGATTAGAAAACCAACATCACCACTGAATTCGTGGCATCAAATTACCCAAAAATGATTGTCTACATGCTCTCATCTCACTCTAGCACTCCTAGGCCCAAGAAGAATTATGTCTCAGTTTCCATGCCCTCTGCAACCTATAATGATGATTGTACCATCTCGAAATTCATGCATACAGGTTGTACAGTCCACGTCTCTTCTCCCTGAATCTGGGTGGATTATACCTTTTAAGTAATAAGAGTGGGCGGATATACCCTACATCTCCGGGTCCTACTCTCAAATGGGTAGGCTCTTTCATTAACTCAGCAAAAGAATTTTTCAAAATACATAAATATACCTCATTCTGAAATCAACCTGCGGAAATAATGCTCAGATCAGAAAACAAACATCACCAATGAATTTGTGGCATTGAATTACCCAAAAATGACTATCTCCACGCCCCGATCTGACTCTAGCACTCCCAATCCCAAGAAGAATTTCATCTCGATTTGCGTGCCCTCTGCAACCTGGAATAATGACAGATCCTGCCTCGAAATCCATGCCCATAGTTGTATGACCACACCTCTCCCTTTCTAGCTAGGCAAAACCTGGCTTAAATAGAATTTTGGCGAATGGATTTACCAACGAGTCCGTTGGCGAGTTGGTTGTTGGTGCTATAATTAAAACATTATATGTGGGGGAGGTCCCGGGGTCAAACCCGCGGGCCTCCCTTTTGGGGCATTGGTTATAACCCTCGCTACATTTGGATACCATATTCTAACTTCGATGGATGTGCTAGATATGGTGGGACCTCCACCATATTTGGCAGGGATCCTTTTATATTTTTTTATTTTTCGGTCATGACCCTCCTTGGGCATTTTGGAGGTGCCATGTGTCACCCACTAATTGAGCCACGTGGCATCCACTGATTGGGACACGTGGAATCTGTTAATTGTACAACCTAATCGCTGATGTCACCTCAACGTCAATCTGTACATGACACATGGAACTTTCTAGGTGGTGCCATGCGGCATCTCTTGGGGTGCCACGTGGCATCCGTTGATTGGGCCACGTGGAATCTGTTGATTGGCCCACTTGATCGCTGACGTCACCTCAACATCAATCTGTACATGCCACATGGAACTTTCTAGGTGGTGCCATGTGGCATCTCTTGGGGTGCCACATGGCATCCGCTGATTGGGCCACATGGAATCTGTTGATTGGCCCACCTGATCGTTGACATCACCTCAACGTCAATTTGTACATGCCACATGGAACTTTCTAGGTGGTGCCATGTGGCATCTCTTGGGGTGCCACATGGAATTTTTCTATTGGTCCACATGGACCCCTGAAAATTTATATTGGTGGGTGAAACATGGAATCCTCTGGTGTTGCCACATGGCATGCTAACATAAACAACCGGCATGCTGACATAATCCTACCATGTCATTTGTTGACGTCATGCTGACATAATTCTACCATGTCAGTTGTTGACATCATGATGACGTCAGCAGTACGGATGATGATGTGGCCCCTATTGACTTTCCCTGTTTGACCACAAATATCTTTCAAACCGTAACTCCGTTTGACGAGTTGTTTGCACTGTTAGAAATATTGCAACCCGCTCTTCACGATTATGCCATTTTCACTAAGTTTTGGGAATTTTGAATTTTTTCCCTTTCTCTATCTACTGAATCCATTTTGAGCGTTCTGAGTTGCCTCTGTGAGTTCTGAGTTGTTCTTAGCCTTCTATGGATCCTTTTTGGATCAACAAGGTAAGGAATATATTTGTGAACTCTGGCACTATTTGGTCCCTTTCCCACCACAGTGTGATCCATCTTATATATTGGTCATCATAATTTCCAATAGGGTAGTAGTGTTCCTTAATAGCATCCCTAAAGGAATCCTAGGTGAGTGGGGATATAAATAATGAGGTTTTCTCTGTTTCCTTTTTCTTACATAAAGTATTCCACCAATCTTTGACATGGGGGACGACTTTGAGGGGTACAAATGTAATATTTTCTCTATTGGAAAAGTTATGGACAAAAAAATACCCGTCTAGAAAATTCAACCATTTGTCTACGACATGTGTGTCTATATGACCTTCAAATATAGTAATATTAAATTTGATATGTACCTTAAATGGGGTAACTCCTCTTCTCATGGAATATGCATCACTTGATGGTAGTTGTCGAAGGATTTGCACAAAACTATCCATCATCTCATTCCTTTGTTGTTCAAGGGATTCCTTGAGAAAAAGTTTTAAAGGATCTCATGTCCCATCATATTTATTTTCTCCTGCCATGGAAAGTCTCTTGGGCATGTGAGATATTGTTTCCTCAAGAGAAACAAGCTCAAGAGCCAACTCTTTGTACCCCAACCTCGTCGAGGACATGCACTAAGAATGAAAAGGAGTGGATTTCTCTGATACCACTGATCCAAATTTTATGAGAATAAAGAAATGAATATAGATCTATATTATGAATATAGATATATAATGAACAATAATAGAGATATAGTAAAACTTGGCTTCTATTCAATAAAGAAATATGTTGAAACTATAAAATGCAGACTGAAACAAGCTTGTTAGAATAGTGGTTTCTTATCTCTGAGAAGTGATGTGACAGTTGTGCTCATTCACAAGAAGATGATTACAATGAGGCTCCAAATTCCTTTTTACATGAAACATGAATTCCAAAACCCTATACATCAAAAAACCCAACCCTAGGAGATTAAGCGCCAAAATCCATGTGGGCCCCATTTGGGTAAGTTGGTACATCAACTTCTTGGGGTCGTAACTTTTGCATACGATCTTTGTTTTAGGTGCATGATATCTCGTTGGAAAGGTATATCTGAGGAATACACATTATGATGTCGTACTATAACATTTCTTATAGTGTGACTGTGGAGGGGCCAAAAAACATTGTTTAGGGACTCAAAATGACCCCGAACGTTTAGGACCTGTTGACGGGCGAAATTGACCGTCCGTCAACTGAAAGAGTGGATCCGGTCCGGGGTTGTCTAA
>CBVK0103645679.1:0-10732 GCA_900067695.1 Picea abies | reverse complement strand
TTTCATTTTCTTCTTTGTTTGAAGATTGTGTTTCTGCATCAATAGCTAGGAAGAAGTCTTTTGTTCATAAGTTTTTTTTGCAGTGCATTTAGAGCATAAGTAGCTCGTAGTCAAGTAAAATTCCTTTATGTGTGCTGCATGAAATCTTAGAAAAATCGAAAAAGAAAAAGAAGTATTTCTTTGTGAAAAGTTGTTGATTTTTGCATTTAGTAAAAGTCTTTTGTTTCCAACATTTTTTCATTCGTTTTGCTTTGAGTCTTTACACATCATCAGTTTCACCTCCATACCTTGTGACGTAAAAAATCCCTTAAAAGCAACACTAATTTAAAATCTATTAGACTTTTTGTTTGTAGGGTTCACAAACTAGTTCAGGACTAGGGCCTTGGATTATGTTGGAGAGGAAACTCTCCAAGGCCACTCAAAACCAAACATTGGAGTTTGTGATAGGGATTGTAGAAGTCCAGTTTTGTGGAAGTTATCCGGGAGCCTCCTCTAACACAGGGGCTAAACACGAGGTCGCGTGAGGAAAGGTAGCGGAGATAACCCCTCCAAATCCAGACCTAACGTAATGGAGAACACATATCGAGGGCTTGTTTTGGGATTCCGTCGTTTGCATTTGCCACGGGGCTTCATGGGTCTCGAATCCATTCGAGGTCCTCAATTGTCTTCTGGACCATTTTCTCTCGATACCCTTGACAGGTTTCGGGCTTGATACCCTGCTCATTGTGGTCTACCTGACTGTCGACTGTACCCGCCTAGTGACTGTTCGCGTGCTGGAAAACTAGTTGCCAATCTTTTTTAGGGACATACACAGGTGACTGCGGG
This sequence comes from Picea abies, assembly GCA_900067695.1. Taxonomy (NCBI): domain Eukaryota; kingdom Viridiplantae; phylum Streptophyta; class Pinopsida; order Pinales; family Pinaceae; genus Picea; species Picea abies. The sequence continues at coordinate 9,907 of CBVK0103645679.1, read as the reverse complement.
GGTATACCGTGGTACCTAGGACAAACATCGGGCCACACTTTGCAGAGTATACCCGGAGGGTGCTTCCATGTTCGAGTTGCACTTGCACCGGTAAGTTGCTCTAGTGTTGGTTGTTGTAACTGTTCTTTAAAATAGTTAGTGATTGCTTGTCTTATCTCTTAGGGGTTTCTTTTTTAGTGTGTGTTACTGTTTGCACGTGTAGAATACCTTAGCGTGTCTTGGATCTTCTCACACAGTGGAGGATCCCGTGCTCCGTCAGTCACGAAGGCTTCTGGGCCTGCCGCCGGTTATATTGGAGCCACCCCTGCCACCATTGAGGCGGAAGCTAGACCAACAAGGGTCTTTCGAAGCAACCAGGTTACAAACCATTGTGCCCGAACAACTCCCGGAGGAATCAATTGTCAATCTTGGCTCAGTTGAAACCCCAACCATTGATACTTGGCCATCGGTCATTGTACCAATCCAATTTTACGAACGCCTATCAAACACTGTTACTTCCTCTGGGAATTCTTCCATTCCCACCACCGTTCCTACCACAGGAGAAACATCTCCTAACTTTCCGTCATCGGTCCGAGCCACTACAGTCTCGGCCGCAACTACATCGCACAGTGGACCGATCCCATCTATAGCGGCAACCACAACTCCCTTCACACCTAGTGTGACAGGCCCTCCGTTTTCATATGGTATGCCTAGTTCGGGTACCAGTCCTGCACTCACTTACTCCACTTTACAGACTTTGGGTCTGGGGGCAAGGAGCTCTAACGCTCCTCTGCAAGGTCAACTTGGGGGAATTCCTGTCCCTTTTAATGCTTTTCCTTACATTGGAGGTCATATCTCTCCTTCGTCCCCTTCGCTTGGTGGTCTGCATCAGCATTCCACTGAGCAGCCTGCACACACGAGTTCATTTGGAGCCGGGAGTCAAGGAACACCTGTGCAAACTCTGTCGGTAGGTTCGTCACCGTTTGTTTGGAACGGGACATTTGGTAACAACAATTTCGTATCCACTGCTTTCCCATCTGGGGGCACTCCCATTTTTGGATAGTCTACTCCGGCGCAGGGTACTATTCCTGCGTCGGGGGCACATATCACAGGGCCTTGGAACTCAGGACAAGGATCCATTCCCTCCTCAGGAATGTTGTTCTGGGGTAATTCTTTACACAGTCAATGGAACCCTGGACAGACTTCTATGCCTCTCCCATCAGGACCGACATGGGGTAATCCTTCCCAAAGTCCTTCAAACACGATGCATGCCCAAAATCCTATGTCCTTTATGGGGAATCAGCCAATGATGTCTCCACAAATGAAAAATCCTTATGCTGGTCAGGGCCATGGTTTCTACCAGAATCCAGGCCAGCAGCCAAACTTTTCCTGGCAGCCTGGTGCCAGTGAAACTCCAGGACCCTTTTTCCCAGGTTATCAGCAGCAACCCAAACTTCCATTCCTGGTGATGTTACACTTGCTAGATTTGACAAGGTTGTTAAATGATCATATTTGTCACGATCCACGTTGGCCTCCTATGCCAACGAAGTTGCCTTCGGACATTCCAAAGTTCAAGGCCAAGCCTAACGAAGATCCAGGTGATCACGTGACTACCTTCCATATTTAGTGTTCATCTAATTCATTGAAAGATGACTCCGTCCAGTTGTGATTGTTTCAACGTACTCTCATCGGGAGTGCCGTGAAATGGTACATCGAGCTCGATTGCTCACGATACTCTTCTTTTTGCGAACTGGCGATGGCTTTCCTTAACCATTTTTAGTTACCTGTAAGATATGACGCTGGCACCGAACTGCTGGCCAATTTCGAACAGACGACTGCAGACCATATCTCTGATCATATCCGAGAATGGAGACGTCGAAAGAGTTTAATCAAAGTACCAGTCCCACCAACATTCCTGCTTGAGTGGTTCCTTAAGTATTTAGTCCCACAACTATCCAAAGACGTCACGACTTCAGGAGTTTTCTCCGAAGAAGATGCCATCATGAGGGCTCAACAGTTTGAGCTTATCTATTCTCAGTCTGGTTTATTGTACAACATCCTACCGGATGCACCACAATCGATACTGGATAAAACTAGACAGAGAGCTGGACCACATGCTGATGGTATTGTTGGCTCAGCACAAACCAAGCTTGTTGAGCAATTGACAAAGCAATTGCAACAGTTATCTATACAACACTCAGCGGCCAGCCAGACTACTGCTTTGGTTGCTCCTCCTACCCAAATGTCGAAAGTACACTCCTTGTAGACGACTAACCCAAAGGCCACCCAACAGCCTGAAGGGAAGAAAAAACAATGAAAGAAGGGTAAGGGGGAGAAAAAACCCACTGATAATGATGGCGAGGGCACCACGAAAAAACAGAAGGCGAGGTATCCGTGCAACTTGTGTGTGGAAGACCACCCGACCCATCTATGTCCTCAACTTGCAGAGGCCTAGAAGTTTGTCACACAACAACAACAAACCGTGTTGACTAATCCCTTTCAGCATGGGCAAAATTTAACTCAAGCCTCTACAAGTGCCGAAGGGGGCAACCAAGAAACCTGCCCTCCTCCAAACAGTTCCTCATCCGCGAACGTACATATGGTTAGGGGTGATGCTTTCATAACGATTAGAACACACGACTATAGTAAACCAAGCGCCTCTGAGAAGGGTAAAGAATTCGAACTCCCATCTCTTCCTCTACAGATCAAGAAGACATTGGGAGAAACAATGACACGCATTCCAAAGGGTGCATTTAAGAAAGCTGCTCACAACCCAAACGCAAGGGGCGCCCAAAATTACTCTATGGTGGAAGATTTATCAAAAACCCCTTGTGCGATGTCCGCTTTGGAGGTCCTCCAAAGCTGCCCTACTCAGAGGAAAGCCTTGTTGACTGCTTTAGGCTCTACTGAAACTTGTAACCCGGGTACCATCATGTTAGATACGACCGACTTAAAACCTCGTCTACCTTACCACGTCGTGTTTCAGATAGTAGTGGCTCATCCCACGAAAACTTTACACGGAATATCTTCCGCACGGTGGTCGACGAGGGCGCTTCGACTTGCGTTATGTCGTTAGCATGTTGGAAGGCCATTGGTCAGCCCGCTTTGTCTCCATCACCTACTCTCCTCACTGTGTTCGACGGTCGTTCTTTCCGACCACATGGCATCGTTCCTTCTTTCCCTGTGCAGTTAGGAGGGAAGATCGTGTGCATCAAAGTAGAGGTAGTCGATGCCCCCCTCGACTATAACCTCTTGTTAGGTCGAAGTTGGACTTATGCTATGCAAGCCGTGGTTGCTACAGTTTTTCGAGTCTTGTTGTTTCCACATGAAGGTCGGATAGTGACCATCGATCAATTGTCCTTCTCTAGACCTGACCCAGCTTTGGGGGCATCCACGGTTCCCATGATAGATAATCCTCAACCCAATATCTTTAATGTAGGAGTTGGTTTGTGCCCATCCTTGATGGGTACCTTCGATTACCCACCTCCTCATGACAATGTCAAGTTTCTATCGAATCACCACAAGGCTAAGATTTTTCATGTTTCGTCATTCCGCACGACTTACTTTGAGGATAAATGGATTCTTCCTTCCCCATCATCCATGATGGATGAGACAGGGCACTCTGGCATGTCCATGCCCTTGTCGGCTGCTGAAGTAGCGTACTCTTTAGTCCAACAAGCTTCAGCTAATCCTGATCTGACTCCCGCACAAGAGTTGGATCCACTTCCAAAGCCTATTTGGGCTCAGGATTCTCTTGCTACCACCGATTCGTTAGACTTAGTCTTTCCTTCCGACGAAGCAGTAATCGAAGCAATGACTAGTCTGGACAAACCTTGGGACGATCTTCATCACAGATCATATTTCCTCCCAGAGTTACACCGAATCGAGGCAGGAGAATTCACTATCACCATGATGGGAGGTCAGTCGTGTCCTATTAACCTTTTAGCTACACAGGAAATTTATGCTAAGGGCAATATGGCGACTATCGCTGACACCATACCTATCAACATCTCCCGCAACCCTGGCATCATGGAGAATGTCTTCGTTGGGGCGAATTGCTCCCCCGAAGAGATTCAGATTTACACGGATCTTTTCAAAGAATTTCGCGACGTTTTTGCCTGGTCTTATGAGGAAATGCCAGGTATCGATCCGAAAATAGTTGAACATGAAATCACAACATATCCTGATGCTAGGCTTGTTTGACAAAAACTTCGTCCAGTCAATCCTAAGAAAGTAGCAGCCATTAAGCTTGAGCTTGAGAAATTGCTCAAGGCAAGGTTCATTTACCCTATTCATTTGACTCAATGGGTGTCAAACCCCGTGTCGGTCGATAAAAAACAAGGCATGATTCGTGTATGTACTGATTTCCGTGATTTGAACAAGGCATGTCCAAAAGATAATTATCAAACCCCATTCATCGACCAGATCATTGATGAATGTGTTGGTTGTGAAGCCTTTTCATTCATGGATGGTTTTTTGGGCTATAATCAAATTCAAATCAAACCTGAGGACCAACACAAAACGACATTCATTTGTCCGTGGTGTACATTCGTCTATCATATGATGCCTTTTGGCCTCAAAAATACTGGAGCCACTTTCCAACAGGCCATGTCTTTTGCGTTTCACGACCTCAAACATATAGTTGAGGCCTATCTAGATGATTTAGCATCACGCTCTCGCAAGCGAAAGGATCATCCTATACACCTCAGACTAATCTTCGAACGCTGTCGCTACTTTAGGATTCGCTTGAATCCCAACAAGTGCACCTTTTGTGTCACGTCAGGACGTTTGTTAGGTTTCATCGTATCAACGACAGAGATCATGGTGGATCCTCTTAAGGTGGAGGCAATAATCCAGTTGCCCCCCCCCACGCACAATCTTACAACTTCAAAGTCTTCAAGGCAAGGCGAACTTCTTATGACGCTTCATCGCCAACTATGCCAAAATCACCAAGGGCTTTATGCGTTTACTGAAGAAAGATGTCCCCTTTTTCTGGGATGAATCCGCTCAATGCTCTTTCGACGCATTAAAACACGCTCTCACAACTGCACCTCTGCTATGGCCACCTAATTATAACAAATATTTCCTATTATATCTGGCTGTCGCAGAGTCAACCATAGGCATGGTTTTAGTTCAGGAAGATGATTCATTTTCAGAATACGTGATCTATTACCTGAGCCGAGGCCTCGTAGGACTGGAACTTAATTATTCCCATCTTGAAAAACTTGCATTGGCAGCAGTTCATGTTGTTCAACAGTTTCGTCACTATGTTCTGTTTCGCAAGACCACCGTCATTGTTGTCGTGAATCCATTCCAGTACATGTTGACACGATGAGTTATCGATGGAAAAATCAGTATATGGATGGTCATCCTCTAAGAATTTGACTTAGACTTCATTTCAGCCAAGTCCAAGAAGTCATTGGTCTTCACAGAACTTATTTCGGAACTTCCAGTTGAGTCAGGTGACGTTGTGCCTGAGAATTTGCCTATCCGGGGGGATATGTTTTTGATTGAATCTTCAGACCCCTGGTACGGAGATATATTAATCTATCTCCAGACTTTGAAGTGCCCCACCTCTGCTTCTCGTGACGAGCGTCGACGAATACGCCATCAGGATAAGAATTATCTCATCCTCGATGATACGTTGTATCAGAGAGGTGTAGACTGCATCTTGCGTCGATGTCTCACTCATGAGGAGGCCGTCATAGTGCTCAACGATTGTCATACAGGAACCTGTGGCGGTCACTTATCTGGGTTGGCAACAACCCAAAAGATTTTACGAGCAGGTTACTTCTGGCCCACACTTATCAAATATTGTATCGAGTCAGTCAAGAAGTGTCATCCGTGCCAAATCTTCTCTCGGAATATGAGGGCACATCCAACTCCTATGTTTCCTGTCATCACAGTTGGTCCCTTCACTAAGTGGGGGATTGATTACACTACATGCAACCCCCCGTTAGCAAGGGGGCATCGCTATATCATCGTAGCTGTCAACTACTTCACTAAGTGGGTCGAAACTATGCCAACGTTTAAAGATGATGGAGAGACTACAGCTCTCTTCTTATTCAACCAGATTATAGCACAGTTCGGTGTCCCAAGAGAGATTGTCACTGACCATGGCAGTCACTTTCAAAACCAAATGATGTTCGAATTAACATCAAAGCTTGGGTTACGGCAAGAACATTCATCACCTTACTACCCCCAAGCCAATGGGTAGGTGGAAGCTGTAAAAAAAACTCTTAAGGCTATCCTACAGTGAACTATCAACTCAGCCAAGTCAAATTGGCATTTGATGTTATACTCGGTAGTATGGGCTTACCGAACATCCTTTAAGACTGCAACTGGTTTTTCACCTTTCCAACTCGTTTACGGGCTGGAGGCAGTCTTGCCCATCGAATGTCAAATCCCATCTCTGAAATTGGAAATACAGTTATTGCCAGACACTTCTCCACTTGAAGAACGGTTAGTACACCTTGAGCAGCTTGATGAGCAGCGTCGCGATGCGGCCCTGGCCAACGAGGCTCATAAACATAAGGTCAAGTGTCAATATGATAGGTCCGTTTGTCCTTGGATTTTTTCTGAGGGTGACCTTGTCCTGGTCTATGACCAAGATAAGGACCCCCTGGTGGCAGGAAAGTTTAAACCCATGTGGTTCAGACCCTTCATTATTAAAGAGGTGTTAAAAAAGGGTGCTTATCGTTTGATCGATTTTGAAGGGAATGCTTTGGCAGAGCCTAGAAATGGGCTCTACCTCAAGAAGTATTACTCATAGAACAGTCACTGTGGGTAACTTTTTGTAACATATGTATGGTCTTTGTACTATTACCTTTTTACATTTATTTTAAAAAGTGTTATGGATGTGTCATTGATGCTATCTTTCGTCATTATGGCAGATGTCAAGTGAGTCTGAGGTGTTCGTTGGGTATGCGGACGGTGCTAGTCGACACACGCAAAGGCTTGCCTCCGCAGCTTGGGTAATCTTTACACCACAGGGTCAGTTGTTATCTTCCGAAGGTATATGCTTAGGTGACACCACAAATATTGTTGCCAAGTATAGTGCAGTTATTGAGTTGCTTTGTGACGCATTGTCATTGGGTATCTCTCATCTTCGGGTCTATCTAGACGCTCAACTAGTTGTGTCGCAGCTAAACAGAATATACCGGGTTCATGATCCAATCTTACACCGACGATTCCTTAGGGTACGTCTCTTAGAACTCAACTTTGATTACATTACGTATTTTCATATTCCTAGGAGATTAAACCAAATCACAGATACTCTAGCTAATCACATTTTAGATTGGCATCTTGCCCACATATAAAAAGATCATGGACATAAACATGTAAATACATTTTTTCACACATAATCCATAAGACACAAAAAGAGATAAAAAATCATATATAAACATCATAAAACCATCAGAGTACATAGATGGGCGCAAGTGCCTCAAAAGTGGGAACAATAATGAGTCACTGGGCTTATGCCCTCAAAAATATATACATATCAGTGATCGTGGCACATAAAAGTCTAAGGTCTGCTCAGGGCCTATGGGCCCTGTTGTAATCATGTACAGCTTGGGATAAATGCCTAAACAATCGAACCCATGTCTGAGGTTCCCCCACAACATGAGTCTGCATGGATGGCGGCAGGTCCTCTATCTCTGCCATGGGAACTGTGCGAGTGAGCGCAGTAAAGTTCCGCTCAATTCGCCTCAGAACCCTCTCGGCCTTCCCTGCTGGGAGATTCCCTACTACTGCTGCTCCTCCAGCGGCGGCAGCTACGGCTTCTGGCCGTGGGTGACGCCTGTTTCGTGCATAGTTGGCAGGTCGCACGGGTCCCACATCTGCATGCAATAAACATTCACCCGTCAAAAAACTCTGGTATACAAAAACATGATATATATATATCAAAAAAGACATAAAGATTACATATGTAAACAAAAAAACTATACAGGTGGAGACTTACCCATCTCCCCTCGCTCCTCACCAGGAGGCACTGGTATCTCTGGATCTCTGGAGAAGTCGATCCCTGCATATGTGTAGTCCTCTATAGCCGGGATCTGCCATGACAGCCAAGCAAAGAAGTCGTCATTGAAGGCCTCCACGGTCCTTCCACCACCCTGTCACGGCAGTAACACTACCCATCTGCATACTGTAGGGAAAGTGGCCAGATGTCCTCGTACTGTCAGCCGAGGACTGAAACACAGAACTCTCTCAAAAAAGAATGAACACAGGATGGTCCCAAACCCGAAGTTCCTATGTGTCCGCTATCGGCAAGCTGTCAATTGACTCTTCATGCACTCCAACAGTGTGGTACTCCAATCAAAAATTTGTGCATTCATGCACTGGATCACACAGTTCATCTGTGCGCGCGAAGCCTGGTGCACGGCTGCTGAGCCGGTAATCTGCCCAATGAGCAATAAAATGGTCTGTAGGGCGAGGCTGGTAATCCTACTAACAAGTACTGATGAACCTCTATGATCGGTCCCAGCCTCACAGTACTCATCGATCAGCTCCGAGACTTTGCTCGGCCCCGCAGGAAACGTCTGAAAGTTGACTGGTTCCCCTCTCCTTGAGAGGCCAGTCAAAAAGTAAATATCCTCGGTGGTGGGCACCAAGGATTGCCCCTCTAGCATGAATGCCTCTGCATTAGGGTGCCAGTAATCAACCAAGGCGTTCAGTAGCCTTGGCTGCGCGTGCATAAACGGACATAAAAAGAATTTCACCAACCCGCACTGTGTCAGCACGGCCACACCATTTGGATTTGCAGCCACTAACTCATTGGCGGCCTCACGCTCCCTTTCCCTCCACTAAACATACATCCTGCCAACACAACAAGGTAAAGGAGGGTCAATACATGTTTTCATTGGCTTTTTCATCACACGGGGGGGTAAACGCGGCCTGTAGAGGTGACAGTCACGGGTACCTGCGTTCAGGCTTTGCTCTGCACGCGGGTACACACGGGCTGTCCCTGGACAACCCGTGTTTGCCTAGGGCCGACCTTTTTGAGGTCGATGCCCACCCCAAACAATCCACTAAATGCGATAAAAGAAGTATTGAATAGCTAGACAAGGGAGTTTGTACTTACTTGGTCCAAGCAGAAGTCCGTTTCGTCCACTGTAGCTCCCGGAATCATGATCTTTGGCAAAGGGGGTCTTTTGGCTCCAGAGTCAATTTCCAAATCAGCAATGGTGATAATGAGCTGCCAACTTCTATTTATAGACTTTTTGGCCTCTTTTTGTCACTTTTTTGGGCCCCTTTATCAGTTTCCTTATACCAAAAACCATTTAGAGTGATCCAGGAGTTGTATGGGAGGGATTTGATCAGGTATTGGGACAAAAAAAATTTGAGTTTCGAAAAAAAAAAATAATATTGACGGTCCATAAAAAAAAAATTATTTTTTCAAAAAAAAATAAAAAAAATCAACTTGAGCATATAGGTTAGGATTCTACCCCAACTTTTGCATCTCGTTGCCTTTTTTCTTATGATGTAGGATCAATCCCATCCGGTTGTGACATGGAACCATCATATCTGCTCTAGAAGTGTCGCAACTTGGTGGTAGAGCTTACCAAAACATGGATTCCCTAGGTAGGTCCTGGTTGCATTATGGTGTCCATGTCGTTTCTAACAACACTGTAGGCTCGGGAGTCCGTCTAGTCTTTCCTGAATATGAGTTTGAGCCTCATTTTTATGGGTCTTTTTCACTCTTTGACTTACCCTCCAGACTCCCAAAAACATAATGGGTCTCCTTTTAAGCCCTTTTCAGACCCTCTAAACATGAAAAGATTGCCAAGCAATCTTGTGGCCTTTCACGCTCGTTAAACTGAAATTTGAAGTCACGTCTGTCTGGCGGTAGTTTACCCCTTTTTCGGTCCGTACGACCAACTGTACGAACAAAGGAATACTCTATTGAATTCCCATTCTTTAGAAG